>ML285420.1:13443-37831 GCA_005239495.1 Nicotiana undulata
GGGGGGGGGGGGGGGGATGCCCCCTGGTGTAGGTAGAATTTTTTCTATCTTTTTGTAATTTTTTGTTTTGCAAAACTCCTGTGTAATACCTTTTGTATATAAAAAGAAGAAAGGAATTTCCTTGATTGTTTTTCTTCGCCTTCAGTTTTTCTTCAACGTTTGCTCGATTTTTGATGCTATAACCTTTGAGCATTGGTTCAAATTCGGGGTAAACCCTCCAGTTTTGTGTTTTGATCAATAATAGATAATAGGTTCCCCTTAAGGTTTGATCTTCCAGCTGAGTTTTTTGATTGGTTTGACACTAGCTCGGGGGTGAAGGGACTTTTTAGTCCGAGCTAAGTAAGGTCTCGAGCATGGTATGCTTTGTCCTTCAAGCTCTTTAATATTGGCCCTTAGGTTTTAAAATATTGTCCCTTAGGCTCTTTAGGTTGGCTCTTACGCTCTTTTAGGTTGGGCCAATTCGGCCTCTAAAATAGCTACAATTTTTCCCTCTTTCTGGCTAAAGACTTAGTGAAAATTTTGGTATGCCTTAGCGTGTATCCTTTATATTCATATTAGTTCGACTTTTTTAAAGGTTGGATTGATTGAAACCTCCTTTGTTAGTCGATATGTAACAATAATCGAATATCTATCGAGGTTTTTTCCGAAGGCTGATATTTTCAAAGCCTCTGCATTATTCGAGGACTGATTTTATCGAATCCCCTTATAATTTGCTTTTGCCGAGATAGCCTGATTTAACCGCTTTTTCGAAGTATTTGAAAGCCTTTAGTTTTATGGCGGAAGTCGGACATCTCCGAGCCGCATTATTTCGGTCGTAGACTTTTTATATGATCGTAGTCTTTTATATGACCGTTAGTTTGAGTCCTCGGTGGTTTGCTAAAACCTGATGCTCAGTTCCCCGACCTCGACTGGGATCAATGCTTCGGACCCGTACACCAAAGAAAATGAGGTTTCCCCCGTGCTCGACTTCGACGTCGTTCGATATGCCCACAGAACCTGGGGGCAATACTTCTCTCCATTACCCCTTTGCATCATCTAACCTTTTCTGTAAGTTTTGAATAATGGGTGTGTTCGTGGACTCGGCCTGACTATTTGCACTTGGGTGATAAGGCGTTGATAGAATCCTTTTGATTTTGTGGTCCTCGAGGAATTTCGTCACTTTGCTGCCGATGAACTGCTTTCCATTGTCGCATGCTATCTTGGCGGGTATCCCGAATCGGCATATAATGTGGTCCCATATGAAGTCGATGACCTCTATTTCTCTTATTTCCTCGAAGGCCTATGATTCGACCAATTTTGAGAAACAGTCAGTCATAAACAAAATAAATTTAGCTTTACCTGGCGCCGTTGGTAGAGGGCCGACGATGTCCATCCCCAATTTCATGAATGGCCATGGGGATAGGACAAAATGGAGTTGTTCACCGGGTTGATGGATCATTGGTGCGAATCTTTGGCATTTATCAGACTTTCGGACGAACTCCTTTGAGTCTTTTTCCATGTTATCCCAATAATATCCTTCTCTGATCACCTTTTGAACAATGGAATCAGCACCAGAGTGATTCCTACAAGTGCCTTCGTGGATTTCTCGTAGTACATAATCGGTGTCCTCCAGTCCCAAACACACTACCAGTGGCCCGTCAAAGGTTCTTCTATATGACGTTCCATTTTCACCGAGTGAGAATCGAGATGCTTAGGCTCGTAAGGCCCACGAATTATTTGGGTCCGAGGGGAGCTTCCCGTGCTTCAAGTATTCGACATACTTATTCCTCCAATCCCACGTCAAACTTGTTGAATTTATATCAGCATGGCCTTTTTCGGCTACCGACCTCGACCATTGGACAACAGTCCCCGGGACAATGTCATCCTCTTCGACCGACGAACCCAATTTTGCAAGAGCATCGGCCTTGCTATTATGTTCTCGGGGCACGTGGTCCAGTGTCCATTCCTTGAAGCGATGTAATGTCACTTGAAGTTTGTCCAAGTATCTTTGCATTCTATCCTCTCGAACCTCAAAGCTCCCATTCACTTGGTTTACTGTCGCATTTGGCCTCGATGACCTTTGTTCCTAGGCTCCTGGCTAGTTCGATACCTGCAATCATGGCCTCATACTTGGCCTCATTGTTAGTTAATTTCGATGTTTTTGTATATTGTCTAATGATGCTGCTCGTAGGCAGTTATAAAACTATACCATGCCCCGACCCTTTCACATTCGAGGTACCGTCTGTGAAGAGGGTCCATACCCTCGATGATGTGCTTGTTTTTAGCAAGAGTTCCTTTTCTACTTTGGGCACGAGGGCAGGCGTGAAATCAGCCATGAAGTCTTCCAATATTTGAGACTTGATAGCCGTTCGGGGTTGGTATTCGATATTATACCCCCCCCCAAGCTCGATGGCCCATTTGGCCAATCAGCCCGATAATTTGGGCTTATGCAAGATATTTCGAAGTGGATATGTAGTTAATACCCATTTGGCCACTTACCGCTACCTCGGACATGGCTAAATACAAGTAGAGTTTCTCATCCTCATTCGGAGTATGGAGTAAGGGTGGGCTCGAGAGATACCGTTTTAATTCTTCGAAGTCTTGTTGACACTCTGGAGTCCATGAGAAGTATTTCTTCTTCCTGAGTAGGGAAAAAATGGTGACTTCGATCCGATGACACAGAGATAAATCGGCCCAAGGCAGCTATCCGTCTAGTTAGCCGTTGCACGACTTTCACATTATTTATGACGGTGATTTCCTCGATGGCTTTGATTTTATCGGAATTGATCTTGATCCCCCTGTTTGATACCATGAATCCTAGAAACTTGCCCGAGCCAACTTCAAAAGCGCATTTCTCGGGGTTGAGTTTCATGTTGTACTTTCTTAAGATATCGAACGTTGCCTGCAAATGGGTCAAATGGTTCTCTGCGCGTAGGGACTTAACTAGCACGTCATCAATATAAACTCCTATAGATTTTCCTATTTGATGTTCGAACATTTTATTAACTAAGAGTTGATATGTAGCTCCTGCATTTTTAGCCCGAAGGCCATTACATTATAGCAATATGTACCGTACTTCGTGATAAACGAAGTCTTTTCCTGGTCCTTCGGGTTCATTTGAATTGGATTGTACACAGAGTAGGCATCGAGAAAAGTTTGATGTTGGAAAGTTGGAAGGAATCTTTAGGGCATGCTTTGTTCAAGTCTTTGTAGTCTACACACATTCTAAGTTTGTTTCCCTTTTTAGGGACTACCACTACGTTAGCTAGCCACTCGGGATATTTTACTTCCTTAATGGATCCTTGTTTACCTTGAAAATTGTAGTAACAATTAGATTTGATTTGTGGTTTTAAAGATATGTGATTTATTCCAATACTAGTGAATAAACGAATAATAATAAGTGTAAGTGAGAAGAAATGATTAACCAAACCAGTATTCCTTGAGCAGGAGGGACCTCATGCCCGATATTCTCGGGGGCCTCGATGTGAGTTAAGAGAAATAAAGTAAGGACAATAAACTAAGAACAATAAAGCTGAAGAACAATTCTGAGCACAGTAAACGAGAAAAGTAGGAGAGAATGCTCTATTGCTAGTGGTAAGATAAAGTTTACAAATGATTATGGTCCCTTTTATATAGGAGGGGAAATCCCAAATAAGATACCTTTCTATTTACAGTAAAAAATCCTATTGGTACAGCTATATAACCGCCTAGTACGGATTCGTACGACCCTATCCTTAAATGTATTCCTTGACCTATGTGCCCTTGAGAAATTCCTGCTTTTCTATTGAGTGTCATCCAAAATTTACTGTCTCCAGGTAGATCGTACCAGGACCTCGATTTGCTTCCCGAGGTGCGCACTTGTTTCGATCGGACCTGATCCCTTCTTCGGGTTTTCCGAGCTCGAGCTCGGGATACAATTGAAGTCGGGCTCTCCGATTTCGACCGTGTACATATAGTCCCCGTGTTTCTTAGAATGAAAAGATGAGAAACGTTATGATTATCGACCCTTTCGATTCCCCAATCATGATGTCAGTCAAGTGAGGTCAGTGGTTGGCGTGGCTGAAAGGTCGTGCAAAGGTCACGTCTGCACAGTTCTCGAAAAAACATGAATTGATAAATATTATTGGCCGTCTATTTTGCTTCTCCAACACGCTTCGACAATATCTATAAATACTCCAATCCTTCACTCTTCAAACTTTTACTTTCTACAACATCTTCAAATATTCACCAACTCCTCTCTGCACTTACCCCTTTCTTGTGCCCATTTCCTAACCAGCTTCTTCTTCTATGAATTTTCACAATAAAAATGGGAAAAGCTTCTAAGATAGTTCCACAAAAAGATAAGGCCCCTTCGCCTTCACGCTCGCCTAAGAACAAAATGATGGTACCTCCTCGCATTGAGGAGTGTATCCCAGGCCTTATGATACGTCTTCTAATTTCAATATTGACAAACCTGCCTCGGTTCCGGGACGATGTGAACCCATGTCTCGGTATATCAGCTTAATAACTGAACTCTAACAAGTGAAGGCGGATTGCCGTTGGGGAGATGAAGTTCATGTGGAGATCCCTTCACCAGAAGAGGATATTACTTCTACAAAGCAGGGTACCTAAGTGTATAAACATACCCATTCACCTTAGGTCCCGTAGATCCTTCTTTGCCCTTTCTAGATCGAGTTGTTCTCGACTTCTGTCGACAATACCAGGTGACGCTCGGCCAGATTTTCCCTTTGATGAGTGGTGATTTTACCACTCATTTTATCCTCTTTTCATTAGATTTTGCATCCTTCAATGATAACTTGAGGTCTTTTATAGTGTGTAATTGCTCGAATTTCAGGGAATGATTCCATGAAGTGTTTGGTGTTGAGTTGGAGTGGAGATGAGCACAAAGTGGTGAAAAAATGCACAAAACCTCCAGTGATTCCGCACCTGTGGATTCTGGGCCGCTGGTGCGACCTTGCACCTATAGAGGATGGACCGCACCTGCAAAGAAGAACTAAACTGTACAATAGCCGCACCTGTGAAACCACAGGTGCGACCTTTTGTCCGCATCTGCGAAAATTGCTCAAGATATCCAGACTCGCACCTGCGCTTTGGTTTCCGCTCCTGCGGAACCGCACTTGCGAAGATTCTTCCGCAGGTGCGGCCAACGGGCATCAGCACTGGTAAGAAATGTAAAATCACATTTTCTCATTCCTAACTCACATATACTCGACCTAGCAGATCTTTTGGCAAATCTTTGGAATTGTAAAATATATTTTTGAGTAGAGAAGAAGAGAGAAAACATTTGTGGAAGCTAGGGTTTGCACACACACTTGAGATTTGAAGATTTCAACCTTGTGGTTAAGGATTTACTACCCATTTATGTTTTTTCTTCATTTCCTTGATTTGTATTGAATATTTAAGTGTGTATTATTTATTTCCAACACTTGAATCTTGTTTATGGAAATTTATATATTTAAAGTGTGGATAAAATACCTTGTTGTGCTTATGTATTGAATGATTTTTGGTTATTTATGAAGTGAGTTATTGTTACTTTAATTATTCTTGTTCTTTAATGTTTCCAAAGGGATTAGCTAACCCTAGGACTCGCCCATTAACTCCGAATTAATTTTGGAAAAGATAATTTGGGGTTGGGAAAGATTAATTAACAAGAACTTGAGGCTTTAACCCTCATTTTATAGATTCTACCTAGGGATAGGATTGAACTACTTGTAGCCATAACCGTGTATGCTTAATCTCTTAATTGGGTTAGGAATAATTCAATTAGGAAGTCTTGTTAGTCTTTGGGAAAAGCTAATTAAGAATTATTATCCGTGGCTAATTAACATAAACTCGCTCATATTTGTAAAATAGTGAAATACATTGGATCGTTACTTTAGTGTAATTCCCGAAGCATCCATACTTGTTGCCATTGATCATTTTACTTGCTTTCTAGGTTAGTTTATATTTTTGCATTTAGTTATAGACAATTCTCAAAACCAAAATCTATTTGTTTGGCATGGCGCGATAAGTGATAATTCTCTTACATTCCTAATCGCCTCCATATTGTTCTCTGAGGGATTCGAACCCAACCTTGTTGGGTTACTATATTTGACATCGATCACTTACACTATTTTAAGGTGTAATTTGAGTGTATCAAATTTTGGCGTTGTTGCCGGGGAACAATTGGCGTAATTTAGGTTGTTTGAGAAATAAGCATAAGTGCTTTGATCCAAACTTGTGAATATTTGTGTAATTATTTTTTCTTGTTTAAATTCTTTAATTTTCATTAAATAAAAAAATATGGCATCATATAATGAAAATTGGTCAGATGGTAGTTGTTCATATTTTGATGATCCTTGTCCTTATTGTGGAGGACCACACTCGTGGAAAAATTATTTAAATTCTCCGGGGGATGGATTGTGCGCACAATCTCAAACCTGTGAGTGGAGTATTTGTGATAGGTGTGGTTGCCAAAATGGTCATTGGTATGATTGTGTATATATGTCCGTCCCTTCCCCAAGCCTCCACTATGATGAGTCTACTTTTTGGGATGGAAATTTTAGGGATGAATAAGTGGAGGAAATTGAGCATGGTAGAAATTGAGAGTTCAAGCTCATGTTGGAGTGCTTACTTGAAGAAGGAAACCATGAGCAAAATGCCTTGGAAGAACTTTTGGAGAATAATCTCCAAAATGAATTGGCACTTGAAAGGTTGCACTCACAAATGGATGCAATGATTGAAGCTTCAAGGGTTCAAAAGGCCTTGGAGGTGAGTGATAGCCAAGAACCTTCCTCGGAAGTGGAAGTTGAAAATTCTTCCTTGGTACTTGAACAAAACCAAGAAGAACTCTCAAATGCTCAAAATGAGAGGATGATGCTCATGTTGGAGGCCATTCTTGAAAATGAGGAAAAGCACAACTTTGCACTCGAAGAATTGAAACATGATGTGACTCAAAATGATGACCACATCCGCACATTGGAGGATCAAATGCAAGCATTGATGGAAGCTCATTATGCCTCTCAAGTTGAAAGTGTGGATGGAAGCCAAGAAGAGTCCAATTCCGAGGGTGAAAGTGAGCTTTACTTTGAGGAATCAAGCCTTGAAAATCCGCCAACCGACTCCATGAGTTTTAGTGATGCCAAGAAGAATATGGAATTAGAGTCAACCGGGGTGATTGAAAATTTGGTTGAAATTGACTCTATTCCAGGGGAAAAGAAGGATGTCAAAATCCGAAAAAAATTGCAAGTTGGAGGATTGAAGGCTTATTCCAAGCATTTTTCAACTTTAGAATTGTGTGGTAAAATGGAAGTTGAACTACACGAATCAATGGAGTTTTGCGAGGAGGAAAAATTCATACCATACATCTTACAATTTGAGAAGACAGGAAGGCAAAATGACATTCCTCACATGAGAGCCAAGAAGTGCAAAATGAAGAATTTAAGGCGTGGCTCGGTCATCTATTTACCACCCCCCACCGCCCGTGTTCACAAGCTTGATTCCAAGCTAGGTGCCCAGTTCATATCGTCAAAGTGGCGAGAAAAGTGGTAAAAGTGACTTGTGTCGTGCCACGACGTTAAATACGGCGCTCGGTGGGATGAAACCCATCGTTGTTAAATAATTTGGTCGTTTTTTGAAATTTTCCTTTTTAGAATAGCTTATTATATTTTTTCTAACCAATCCACCAAGTTTCACATTTTTCGGAGTTGATTTGAGCATGTCGAGGAGACCGCGTAGCCAAATACAGTGCAAAATGAGCACGAAAAGGCTGGGCAACACACTGACCAACAATGCTATGAGGCCAGTGCAAAATGCTATCGCAAAGTCGTCTTTGCGAGCCAAAATTGCGATCGCAAAGTCTACATAGAAAATGTTGATGAGCCCAGGGCTTCCGCACCTGCGGTCATAGCAGCCGCAGGTGCGGCTTTTTACACAGGTGCGGTTTCCCTCTCGCACGTGCGCACTCGCAGGTGCGGAAATAGCTCCGCCGGTGCAAAAATTGCAAAGCTAAAATCCCTAATCTATCTCCTAGGTCAGTTTTCTACACGCCCTAAAATTCAAAGAACAAAAAATAAATTTGGTCCTCATATCTCTCATCTGTCACACTCAAGATCACACGAGACCCAGGTAATCTCAACCCCTCACATCCTTCTTCTTCTCTATTTTTCTTTTTATTTTTGTTTTCTCAGGTCTTCACTGGCCGTGTTCCCTCTATAGCTTGTTTTTACTTCATTTTGTTTCCCCTGTGAATTAGGTTAGAATTAGAGTGAGGATTTGGTTGAGAGTAGGTAATGTATGTTGGCTTCAGTGAAGCAACGAATTGTGGGTCTGTTTTGAGAACCCAAATTATGTGAGGAGGGTGTAAATTTTATATGCCCTCACAGTGTTCGATAAATCGTATGAATGAAATTTGAGTGCTAAGTACCTTAATCTCAGTGGTTGTGGAGTTAGTATTAAGTTTAGTGCACTAATCTGGAAGTCTTGAGTACAGATTAGTGGCCAAAAACCAAGCCCAAGTTAAAAATGATAAAAATTTCTGGGCAGTTGAATTTTGGGACGAAGGACCGCATGTGCGAGAATATTTTCTGCAGGTGCGGCTTCGCACGTGCGAGTCGCTAGCCGCCGGTGCGATTTTATCCGTAGGTGCGTCTCATGTTCCGCAGGTGCGCAACCGCACCTGCGATTTAAATTCCGTAGGTGCGGAACTGGCCGATTTTTTTTTGAAAACAGTGTGTTTGCAAATTTGCCTTCCCGGACCCGTTCGACTTGGTTCTTTGGCCTAATTGCAGTGTTTTAATATGCTTAACGAGATTCCACTGCTGGACTAACTTCGTTTTGATTTATTGTAGGTACTTTGACTTGAAAATGGATCCGAACATGCACCTAAATGCCGCTCTTGGCCATGAAATAGAAGAGGATGTTGAGGAACAATATGACAATACCTGTTTCATGTCCGCTGACTGCCATCGCCGATATTACGACAATCTCCTCACCAAGAAGTTGGTGCTTGAGAAAGGGATTGCGGAGGAAAAATTGGCCGAGACGCTACCATATTTCCATGGCCGGTTGGTGTCCTCTGGGTGGTCGTGCTTCATTCCCACTCCTTGCAAAGCAAATGAGACATGAGTTCGGGAGTTTTACGCCAATCTCAAGAGGACAAACTTTGTCGTTCTTCAACTCATAATCAGAGGGAAAATAGTGTTCGGGGTGGAAGAAATCAATGATGACCTCGGAATTCCAAACCACCCAATTGAGCCAGTACTAGAGAGAGATCATTGCAACAATTAGGCATGGCTTTTGTCCAAGATGTATCCTGAAAGTGTGAGAGCGCAGTGGGCCAACAAAAGAAAAGGCCTGAAGTCAGTCGACTTCACAGCCGAGGCAAATATATGGTTGTATATACTGTGTAGCAAGGTGTCCCCCAGTGGGAACGTCTCAGACGTGTCTTATACCAGAGCCTTAATCATTGCTTGCCTTCTTGACGGCATTCCAGTGAATGCAGGCTATTATATTCTGAGCGAGCTGCGGCAGTATTTGCTTGATGATGGAGCGGGGTTGATGTTTCCGTCCTTGATCACCGAGTTGTGTCGGCGGTCACAGGTTGTAGAGCGCCACACTGATCAGTGGGTGCCCGCCAACAAACCCTTCCACCCGCTCAGAGTTAAGGGTGAGGGTAGCATAGTAAAAAGAAATAAGAGGAATACCACCACCACCACCACTGCCCTCACAGCCTGTTGTAGCAGAGGGTCCTTTTGGGGAGATGAACTCCCAATTTGCTATCCTGCGGGACCTAGTGTCCAAGCTCCCCACTGGACCTTCCACCTCCCATCCTCAGCCTCCACCTGAGTACTACTCCAGGGCTGAGAAGCAGCATTATTTTGATACTCAGGACAGGATGGCAGCATCTCTTTCACAGCTTGACACCGCCTACACCAGCCTAGTCAAGGCACATGTTGACCTAAAGGAGTCATTTGACAAGGAAAAGGAGAAAAATAAAAATAAAGTTAAGCTCCTGGTCAAGGTATGGAGAGGAGTCAAGGCAATCTTCAGGTGGGGGCAGCCGAGCAAGAAGCTGCCAGTTGCAGATGCTGATGACAGCGAGGACTACTCGTTCATGACTGATCGTGAGGGTGCAGATGCAGATGATGATGATGATGATGATGATGATGATGATGATGATGATGATGATGATGATGACGAGAGTTCTCAGCAGCATTGACCAGCCCATTCTCCTGCAGTCTGCTAGTCTAATGCAGACCCCAGGGAGACCCTCAAACTATGATCTTTATTTTGATATTGTGCAGTGAGGACACTGCAATATTTCTAGTTGGGGGTGGCTTGTGCACGTGATATTTATTATGACTTTTTGTATGATATTATCTTTGTGCCCTTGCCGGGCTGATTTTGGATTATGTCATCTACTTTTGCTAAGCTTGGTGTGATTGGTTTATTTATTTATTTTGCATTAGTAGTTGCCTCTATTTTAGTTTTTTGTAGCCTTTATTAGTAGCTTTAGTCTTTAAAGTTTTTTATTTTTTTTATTTCTGTAATGATACTTCCTTGGGTTTTCTTCATGCTACGGTTCTTTCCCAAGGAACATTTTTGAAGTGAACCGGGTGACTTTTCCCTATGATAGATGGTGTGATAACTTTCTTAAGGGAATTGGTCTTGTTTTGCTAGGATGAGACTTTTGGATTATTTGGTACTAAAGAGATTAGTCTCTTGTATGTGAAATGTGAATTAAGAATACCCCTCCAAAGTTTGGTTTTGAATTAAAACAAGTAAGTTTCATGGTGAAGAATAATCTTTGTGATAAGATTTTGGCTCTTTTAGTGACTCGCGGCTCACTAATTCGAAAAATATTGCTCTAGACTCCTGTTAGAAAATGAAATTGATCCATCTTGACTAATTCATGTGCCATGTGTGTTAGTGTTTGTCAAATAAATCTTGTGCTTACTTCCATAATCTAGAACTTGCCCAGTTGGTTTTTCAATGCTAATGATAATTATGTTTGGTTGGAGAAATGACCTTAGGAATTCTTTGTGTTATTTGAAAACCCATTTAGCTTTTAGATCCACCATTGTATAAATATTATCACTAGTTACCCCATTTGAGCCTTTAACCTTTTCCTTGGCCACCTCATTACAAACCTTCCCCTTTTGCAAAATAATTCCCTCTTTTGAACCCGTCCCTCCTTGAATATTGAGAATGAGGCAAAAATCCTAAGTTGGGGGTGTGGTGTCAAAGTGAAAATTGATAAGGTTGTACATTGAGTGTAGAATATATACCTCGAAATATTCTTTTAAGCAATTATTCAAGCTCCAAAAGAAAAATACAAAAAAAAAAGAGAAAAAGAAAAGAAAAAGAAATATATATATATGTAAATAAATATGGGAGCTTTAAAGAGATTTAGTGAGGTATTTTAAGTGGTTCTAGGTTGGTAACTAGATGAAAATGAGGTTATGTGATTTGAAGAGAAACAAAGTGCAAACAAGAAAGGAAAATGTGAGTAGTGTTCAAGGAGGGTGTAGTCACCTTTCCCCAAATATTTATCTTACCCTTCCCTAAACCTACACTACAAGCTTAAAAAAGTCCTTATGTGATCTCCAACCGAATATTCTTGAATAAGCGATGAATTAAAATAAGGGCAAGCTTATGGCATGATTTGTTGTAACACTTGAAGTTCTTTGTGAGAGTGAGTGTCTTTGTAAAGTTGTCCTTTGTGTGTTCTTGTAAATATGGTGATTTTGGGACTTTCATTCTTATGAGGGCACATGAATTAGGATTGATTGGTGAAATTGATCTACTCGGAAATGAGTGAGTTGAGCATCTGTAGTGGACTAGTGTTGTTGAGTCACTTCTTGAGGCTTATTCTTGTCACTTGATTATTTTGAAACTCCCTTGCACTTCTTGAAGTTGTTTTTAAATGAGGGAGTTATTCGGGTAAGATGCATACGTGAGCCTAATTATTAGTACCAACCAAATCCATAAGTATAATGCTTAGTTGGAGAATTTGACTTGTAAATGATAGCAATACAACTTGTGCTTGAAATGGTAGAACCTCATTAAGTTATTAGTTTTGACTTGCTTGAGGACAAGCAAAAGCTCTAAGTTGGGGGTGTTGATGAGTGGTGATTTTACCACTCATTTTAGCCTCTTTTCGTTAAATTTTGCATCCTTCAATGATAACTTGAGGTCTTTTATAATGTGTAATTGCTCGAATTTTAGGGAATGATGCCATGAAGTGTTTGTTGTTGAATTGGAGTAGAGATGAGCACAAAGTGGTGAAAAAACGCACAAAACCTCTAGTGATTCCGCACCTGCAGATTCTGGGCCGCTAGTGCAACCTCGCACCTACGGAGGATGGACCGCACCTGCGAAGAAGAGCTAAACTGTACAATAGCCGCACCTGCGGAACCGCAGGTGCGACCTTTTGTCCGCATCTGCGAAAATTGCTCAAGATATCCAGACTCGCACCTGCGTTTTGGTTTCCGCTCCTGCGGAACCGCACCTGCGAAGATTCTTTCGCAGGTGCGGCCAACGGGCATCAGCACTGGTCAGAAATGTAAAATTATATTTTCTCATTCCCAACTCACACATACTCGACCTAGCAGATCTTTTGGCATATCTTTGGAATTGTAAAATATATTTTTGAGTAGAGAAGAAGAGAGGCATCGACGCTGAAGTTGTATTCTGATAATCGGGGAGCCTCCACCGGCCCCGAGTGCATATCAAACCCGATCTTACTCATGAGTCCCCAGGAATTATGGCCTCGATCTGGCATCCACCGGTCCTGAGTGCCCCTTCGATCAGTCTGAGGTATGTTGCGCCTTGAAATGTTCCTTATGTCTTAGACGTATGGCTAATATCTTTCCTTGTTCGACCTTGGTTACCTGTATGCATCTCTCGACCCCTTTGCTATCAATTTTCTTGGATAAACCGAGCCCGAGAGGGCTCCCAACTGGTCATCTTCGACCCTAATCTTTGACTGGTACCTGTTATGCACATCCACACAAGTCACAGCGGGATACTCGATTATGTTCTGCTTCAACTGCCTCAAAGCTATCGAACTCCGTTCAATTAGCCCTTGAGTGAAGGCTTGTACATCCCAATCATCGGAGACTGGTGGTAACTCTATTCTTTCCAACTGGAAACGGGATACAAATTCCCTCAACATCTCGTTCTCCCTTTTCTTGATTTTGAATACATCTAACTTCCTTGTTGCAACCTTTATGGCACCAACATGTGCCTTTACAAACGTGTCTGCCAACATGGCAAACGAATCGATAGAGTTTGGGGGCAGGTTATGGTACTACATCATGGCCCCCTTGGACAATGTTTCCCCAAATTTCTTCAGCAGAACAGACTCGATCTCGTCGTCCTTCAAATCAATCCCCTTTATACCACAAGTATATGTGGTGATGTGCTCGTTGGGATCGGTGGTCCCGTTGTATTTTGGGATGTCTGGCATCCGAAACTTCTTCGGAATGGGTTTCAGGGCCGCACTCGGGGGGAATGGTTTTGGTACAAATTTCTTTGGGTCCAGCCCTTTCAAAACCAGAGGTGCTCCCGGTATTTGGTCGATCATCGAGTTGTATGTTTCCACCTTCTTATCGTTGTCCTCTATCTTGTTTTCTCCAGACTCGACCTTCTTTGTGAGCTCTTAGAGCATTCTCATGATGGCAGGGTCAGTTCCCGACCCATTGTTGCTAGATCTCTCTGTGACTGGCTCAGCTCGGTGAGTGGTTTCTGGACCTACTATGCTCGGTGTCTTTTGCTGACTTTGCAACTGAGCGATAGCAACATGTTGTGCTTGCAAGATTTCAAAAATCACTTGTACACTGACTTCTCTTTCTTCTCGAGCCTGTGTCATTTGGGCATCGGGATGGTCCCCTCCGCATACACTTCCTTCAGCATCAGTGCCCAAGTCGACGTTCAAAGCAATGTGTGAACCAACGTCGACTGAGTTAGGGGCTGGTGCTACCCCAGGGTTAAGCGGTAGTACACCGGTACCTGAAGTTTTTGCATTGTTTTCTCCATGGTATCCGACACCATTGTTTCCATGCTCATGTGCGTTTGCAGTTTTTCCAGCCTGCAATCAAAGAATCTTAGATAAGAAAAAGTGTGAAGAATAACGTGTGTTATCAGAAAACTAGCACTAAAATAATCACTATTATCTTTATTCCCACGGTGGGCGCCAAACTATTTACCTCGGAAATGGTAGTAACAATTAGATTTTATTTGTGATTTTAAAGATATATTATTTATTCCAATCCTAGTGAATAAACGAATAATATTAAGTGTAAGTGAGAATAAATGATTAACCAAACCAGTGTTGCTTGAGCAGTAGGGACCTCGAGCCCGATATTCTCGAGGGCCTCGAGGTGAGTTAAGAGCAATAAAGTAAGAACAATAAAACTGAAGAACAATTTTTAGGACAGTAAACGAGAAAAGTAGGAGAGAATGTTCTATTGCTAGTGGTAAGATAACGTTTACAAATGATTAGGGTCCCTTTTATATAAGAGGGGAAATCCCAAATAAGATACCTTTCTATTTATAGTAAAAATCCTATTGGTACAGCTGTATAACCACCTAGTACGGATTCGTACGGCCCTATCCTGAAATTTACGCCTTGACCTATGTGCCCTTGAGAAATTCCCGCTCTTTTTTGAGTGTCATAGAAATTGTACTGTCTCGAGGTAGATCGTATCAGGCCCTCGATTTGCTTCCCGATGTGCGCACATCCCGGCCAGACTTGATTCTTGCTTCGAGTTTCCCGAACTTGAGCCCGGAGCATGATTAAGTTTTCGAAATCGAGCTCTCGTATTTCGACAGTATACAATTTCATTGGTAAGTGGTTTTGTAGGAACAATTAATATTGGTTTTCAAGTCTATCACCATTTTATTTAACTCTTGCTCCATATTTCTTGTTCCAGTAAATATGTAGACATTATTTTCAATCTCAACATCTCAAAATTATATCATAACCAAAACGCCACACATTTATCATATCCCAACATTATGTCGTTACAAGGAAAACCATGTTGAGTGCCTAAAGACAACCATATATGATTTATAGAAAATGTGAATTAAGAAATAATTAACCTCTTGAAGAATCACTTTAAGAGAGAAGAAGAGAGTGATGATGGACGAACATGATCTATAGCTTCCACATAACCAGTAACAATAACCTTTTTTTAACTACCTATAATTTTGTATCACCGTGATAATATCTTGTCCACAAAAAAAAAGATAATTTAATTAATTAATTGACTAAAAATAGAATTTCTCCAGAAAGACAACCGTGTCAAACCCTAACAACTCCCAAAAATTAGCATTTCCTCTATTTCCTCCCCTCCATTATCTACGTACGTACTCCAGAAAATACCAATCCTATTCAAATATCTATACATACACATTAACCTCCCTTTCAACCTGGGTAACAAATATAGAAGAATCAATGTCCACCTTCCCATTTGATTCTTCTATGTATTCATCCCCTTCTCATTCTCCTTACATAATCCTAATTATAGAACAAATTAATAAATAAAAAAAGCAACAAACAATCATGGGGCGCTGCTGTTGTTGCAACTGCCTTTTTAGCTGCGTTTTCGCATGCATCTGTCAAATACTCTGCGCCATTATCATAATTATTGGCGTCATTATTTTAGCCCTTTGGCTCATTTTCAGGCCCAATAAGGTCTACTTCCACATCGCTGACGCCTCGCTCACAAAGTTCGATTTCTTCCCCACAACAAACACCCTCGATTATGATCTTTCCCTTAGCGTTGACATCAGAAACTCCAACAGAAGGATTGGGGTTTACTTTGACTCCATCGAAGCCAAGACTGATTATCATCGCCAAAATTTCGCCAAGACCAGTCTTGAATCGTTCTATCAGAATCCCAGGAATACTACTATCTTGAATTCAGTGATCAAGGATCAGAGTTCGGTTCATTTGGGAGATAGTGAGAAATCAGATTACGATGACGATAAGAAATCTGGGATGTACACGATTTTCACGGTGCTTTACATGCGCATTAGGCTTAAGTCTGGTTGGATCACATCAGGGAAGATTAAGTTAGCAGTTGGCTGTGAGTTGAAGGTTCCTATGAAATCAAATGGTGCATCTTCGGCTACTTTTAAGAGAACCAATTGCGTTTACATACCTTGGGCGCGCCATTAATCCTGGAGTTTATTTCTTTCTTCTTTTTTGATTTGTTTCTCTATATATTTTCTTTGGATTACACTACAACATTTTATGCCTACAGCCACACTAATTTAGGCAGCGCTTAAAAAGTGTTGTTAAAAGTCTTTGTAGGAACACTTTTTAGGCGTGGCCTTTGAGTATAGCCTTCGGCCACAGCTTTTAAGGTAACACTTATAAAGCGTTCCTTTTAAATATAAAGAGAACATTTTTTAAGTGTTGCCTAAATATAAATCTTTTTGCCACGCTTCTTAACTGTATTCCTACGTTTTCTAAGAGTTGTTATATTATCATATTAAATAGAACACTTTACAAGCGTACCCTACAAATTCTTTATAAAATATTTCCCCAAAAAGTTTCCCACCAAAATTGGTTCTAATAAAATATTTCCCCCAGTTCTCAAAAGGCCAAAGGTACGTTCAGTTAGACCTATAGGAAAAAGTATAAAAAATTTCACTCAAACTTTCCCCCCAAATATTATAATTAATGAAAATATTTCCCCCTCCCCCAAATACATATCATCGTGCTTTTTCCCAATTTGTTTCTCTCACTGCAGCTTCACCTTAATTAATTGCCTCCTTAACCTAATTCTTTCCTTTCAATTCTTTGCTGCATTTTTCTTTAGATTACTCTCACCGATATTTGCAAATCTCCATCCCTTTCTCTGTTGGTAAGTATTTCTTTGCTCAAAACTTTTCTGTTTTTTTTTTTAATTTTTAGTTTTGTTCTTATACTTTAAGATTCAATTTTTCTAGTTTCTTATTAATGGGGATGAAAAAATAATCTTTTATTGTGTACAATATTTGGGTATCTCGGTATAATCTTTGTTTTATACTCAAAGTTTTGAACTTTTTATAATTTCAGATTCTTGGGCTAAAAAGAAGTAATTTGTTTTGTTTAATTTTTGGGTATACTTCGTTAATTTGGGTTTTCGTTTACACTAATTTGGCTTCTGCGTAAATGTAGATTTATTGATATGTGCTGTTTTGGACCTTTGTTTGTATGCCTATTTTGTGTTTTTTTTTCTTGGGTTAATAGACTAATTTGGGTTCTGGGTAAGTGTATTCCGTTGATTTTCTTCCTATGGACCATTGTCTGATGGATTGAGTCTCAACACCAAAGAATGTCGTGAAAATTCTTAACTGTCTGGTTGTTGTATGAATATATCTCCCAGGTTTTGTTTGTAATTTTTCTTGGTGAAAATTGATATGCACCATATCAGGAGAATGCCACTTAATGAACTCGCTTTTAGGACAAAATGATGGCAAGACCACATTGTTTAGGCTTATCTTTGGAAGGCACTGATAAGATATTCTTTTTTGGGCCAATTCATCTTTGTATGTTTCTACTACAGAGCATCTTCTCCTTATCCTTGTATTTCTCTCTTTTCAATAATTTCTTTACAAATCTAAAAAGACAAAAGTTTTTATTGAATAAACAATTACTTTTTGAGGTGGGAATACCCGCTTCTTACTTAGATTTTACAGTGATGTTGTTTAAGATTAGCCAAGTTGCTTTTTCCTTCACTGATCTTGTGCAGTTCGACCTTTTCGTCATTTAAGTTTATAAGTTCTCCACATAATTTGTGCTCAAGAATTATCAGTTAACTTCTTGCTCAACTTAAGCATATAACTTTCTCCCACTGGCTGTTTTTGATGGACATCATTTTGAAATCTTCTTCCAGGTCCGTGAGCATGCAATTCTATTGAATCTAGGTTCTTTACGGGCCATAATAATGCAAGAACAAGTCCTTATATTTAATTATAACCAGTAATACTTCATATCGGATACTCTAAAAGTTTAAGGTCTGACCTAGCATAGAATGCATGTGAAGTTAACAATTTTATTTGCTATGCTTATAGTAAAGGAGGAAAGGCTTTCATTGATGCATTGTTACCACGGCTAAATCCTAAAAACACAAATAATTCTTTGTGAAAGACTCTGTGTAGTTTTTTAATTCCTTACTTAGTAGCAGAGGCGAAGTCAGGATTTGAAGTTTATGTGTTCGGGAATCTAATTTGTTTAAGTCACTGTGTTCTAAATTAAGAAATTATACATATTCGATGAATTTCTTAAGACAAATACATAGTTGAGACAAAAGCTACTAGGTTCAGCCTAACCCGTAAGTCGTGTTCTAGCTCCGCCCCTGCGTAGTAGTATGAGCTGGTATTTTGTTTTCTTTTGGAAATGGTTGTAATTTCATTCAAAGATTGAATCTTTTTGGGGTGTTTTTGTACTGTGGCAATTATAGGATTTGGTAATTGTATAATTACTGTTGTGACAATTACTGTTTTTGTGTTCTATGATTTATAGCATCTTATGACTCACTTTTATTCTCTACTCTTAAGCAGCAATAAAGCTAATTTCTCCACTTTTAGTTTCATAAACATATTTTCCTTCAGTTTAACAGGACAAACTGAGTGGAGGTAATCTTTATCTATTTAAGGAAAGGTTCTCATGGGTAGTTGAATACCAAATATATTGGAACCCTGATGTTAGATTAATTAATATGACAATAATTGAGGTTTGAGTAGAAAGTGTTGCTCCAGAATATAAAGCAGAGGTTCAATTTCTTTATTCAAAAGCAGGAGGACTTGCACATTTTCGTAATTTGTCTCAAAATCACTCTCTCTGTCTCAAAATAATTGTCGGAATTAATCCTTAGATGGTCATTTATCCTAAAGTTGAATGATTTTATTGTCCTATAAAAATAAAAGTGACTTTACTGAGTCCATTCTACAACTTGAATGACCATCCATGGGATTAACTCTGTGTTTTGGGCATATATATCTAGTATATGTATACATTTATACGTATGTATGTAGGAACTGCTACTTATCCTTTACCTTAACCTTATTCACATGAGGATCACTTTTTCTTTTCCTTTTTAGTTGGTATCCAATTTAATGATAATTAGGACAAATGGATGCTATATATTGTATTGTATCCGACTATCATTAGGCATTAAAGGGAGATAAGTAAGCAAATAGAAAAAAGGATAGCGGAATTTTTTTACTACTTTCTGTCTTTGTTTTGGGGATCCTACTAATTTTACTTTTTTGTCCTAGAAGATAAGTTACGCTCGGGAAGATTTGTGGTGGACTTGAAGTTGGATTTGCCTTAGCTTAAGTGTCATGACTAGGTAAGAAAGTCTTATTGTTTTATAACACATGAGTTTACAGATTTATTCTTGACGTTTAGGCAATATAGTTAATGCTTAAATGGTTATATATTTGAAGATCTAATAAATCTAATTTTTAGGAATACAAATGTTCCATCCAAGGAATGGATGAATTTACCAAGGTATAGCAAAGAGTATGTTGAGGGTGTTCAATTTTTCTTAGATTTTGCTTACTCTTATGGAGATCCTCAAGGCGAAGAAATTCAATGCCCATGTACAAAGTGTTGTAATATCCGATGGACTCGAAGGAGTGTAGTGTATGATCATCTAATATGCTATGGATGTGTTCAAGGTTATACAAGATGGATTAATCATGGGGAATGAGAAATTTTGATGAATGTTAATTGTGACATGGATGATAATGTTTACTCGTACGATGATATTGATGGGTTGTTGAATGATCAATTTAGAGATGTTGCACATGCTGGAGGAGTGTGTGAAGGTCCAAATGAAGATGCCAATAAATTCTATAACTTAGTTGACGAGGCAAGCCAAGAACTATATCCTGGTTGTAAAGGATTCTCTAGATTATCTTTCACAATCCGTCTGTATTTGTTGAAGTGTCTACATGGATGGAGCAATGCGTCTTTCACTTCTCTTTTAGAGCTATTAAAAGAGGCGATGCCTGAGTTGAACATTCCTATATCCTACAATAAAGCCAAATCTATGGTAAAGGATCTCGGTCTTGATTATGAAAAAATTGATACATGTCCCAATGATTGCATGCTATTTAGGAATGACCATAAGGATGATGAATATTGTCATGTATGTGGAGCTTCTCGATATATTAAATATCCTGAAGTAGATAGCGAGCTTGAGGCTTCCAAAAAAGGTTATTGTGTTACAGTGAAAATTTTGAGACACTTTCCATTAATTCCTAGACTCAAAAGGCTATTTATGTGCTCAAAGACAGCAGATACATTGAGGTGGCATGACGAGGAGCGTTCTAAAGATGGAAATTAAGGCATCCTGCTGATGGGCAAGCATGGAAAGACTTTGATAGCTTGCATACAGAGGGATTCTCGCAATTTGAGACTTGGCTTAGCAAGTGATGGATTCAATCCATTTTGGACCATGAGCATATCTCATAGCACATGGCCAGTTATTTTAATGGTGTATAATTTGCCTCCTTAGATGTGCATGAAGCCGAAATATTGTATGCTTTCTTTGCTTATACCTGGGCCACGATCACCTGAAAATGACATTGACGTTTATTTACAACCATTAATAGAAGAGTTAAATGTGTTGTGGGAGTCTGGGGTAGAAACATATGATGCTTCAAGAGATCAAACTTTTCAAATGCGAGCAGCTCTTTTATGGACAATCAGTGACTTTCCTGCATATGCTATGTTATCCGATTGGAGTACAAAGGGAAAGTTGGCTTGCCCTTGTTGTAATTATGGAACTAATTCCCGTTATCTTAAACATAGTCGTAAAATATGTTATATGAATCATCGTGTTTTTCTGCCTTCTTTCAATGGAAAAACAGAATTTAGGCCTCCTCCGCCTTTGCTAAAGGGAACTGATGTGCTTAATAGCTTAAAGAATTTTAACAATGTGTTTGAGAAGAAGCGAAAGAGAACAAATGATGGCCCTTGGAAAAAAAGGTCAATTTTTTCGAATTACCTTATTGGCAGCACAACTCGTTACGTCATAACCTTGACGTAATGCATATAAAATATAGTAGATAATGTAATTGGAACTCTTTTGGAAATTTCTAGCAAGACAAAGGATCATGCAAATGCTCGTTATGATCTGAAAGAGATGGGCATTAGGAAGAACCTTCAACCAAAGGATACAAAGGATGGTAAGAGAATAAAGTTTGCAAAAGCATGCTTCTCAATGACCAATGGTGAAAAATCAGTTTTCTGTGATGTTTTAAAGAAAAGCTACCTGATGGTAGTGCTTCCAACATATCTAGATGTGTGCAGCTAGATGAAAGAAAATTATCCGGTTATAAAACTCATGATGCCCACTTCATGTTACATTACTTGTTGCCAATACCAATTAAAAGCATACTTCCTGATCATGTTGCTATCCCTTTGATTCGTCTAAATTCTTTCTTTCGCCGTTTATGTCAAAAAGTTATCACAATGGAAGAGCTAGATTGCTTGGAAGTAGAGATTAGAGAAACAACGAATCAATTGGAAAGAATTTTTCCTCCAACTTTTTCGATATAATGATTCATTTGCCTATTCATTTGGCGAATGAGGTAAGGTTGTGAGGTCCAGTTCAAAATCGATGGATGTATCCTCCTGAAAGATATATGTGTACATTAAAATCATATGTTCGCAACAGAAATTATCCAGAAGGATCTATTGCTGAGGCATGTTTGATTGAAGAGTGTTTGACTTTATGCTCCAGATACTTACATGGAGGTGTAAAGACTCGATTTAATCAAAGACCCCGAAACAATGATGAATATGATTCAACTAATGCACAAGCTTTTAGTTTGTTACCTAATACAAGTTGTCCTTTAGGAGCGAAAAAGAGTGATCCAATTATTTTAGATGACATGTCACTAAATCAGGCACATATATACTTATTGAACAATTGTGATGAAGTTCAAGAATATATAAGGTAATTTAATCATTTATAGCATTTATTTATGTAGATTGTTATTAAATTATTTTATTTATCATTTTACTAACAAATAAAAATACTTGTTGTGTAGAGAATATGAGGTTGAGATTAGTAATCAGAGACGAGGATCTAAATGGAGCAAGGCCAAGAATCATAGTCAAAACTTTTCTCAATGGTTTGAAACTCGTTCTTTGAAAGAGGATGTGCCCGGTCTTATAAAGAAATTGTCCATCGGGCCAAATTCAGTTGCTAAAAGATATTCTGGGTATCTCATTAATAGATACAGATTCCATACGAGACAGCGTGATGCAAGACGTAAAACACAAAATAGTGGTGTTACATTAGTCGCCCTAACTACAAGTTTTGCAAGCTCAAAAGATAAAAATTCGGTTGATGCAAATTTGACTTATTATGGTA
Organism: Nicotiana undulata; assembly: GCA_005239495.1. NCBI lineage: Eukaryota > Viridiplantae > Streptophyta > Magnoliopsida > Solanales > Solanaceae > Nicotiana > Nicotiana undulata. The sequence continues at coordinate 35,790 of ML285420.1, forward strand.
GAATAGTTGATATAGTTGAGTTAGATTATTATGGCCATTTTAGGGTTGTCTTATTTAAGTGCGACTGGTATGAGGTTGAAGAAGATATTTATGGCCTTACTTATGTCTACTTCAACAAGAAATGTTATCAGAACGAGCCTTTTGTCCTAGCATCTCAAGTACACCAATGCTTCTATGTGCAAGATCCATATGATCAAGATAAATATTACGTCATGAAGACTGTCCCGAGAGACTTGTTTAGCATAAGTGATGAACTTGAATCTAATGCCCCACACTGTTATGAAAATGAGCCATCTGAATATTTGGTTGGCCCATCTATACCGGAGGATAATGGAGAAGTTGTCTTAGTAAGGAGTGTTGTTCCAGCAACCATTCTTGATGTACCTCCAGAGGATTTCTAGCACAACAACTTGAAATTGAATCGGATGAAGAGTTTGATTTTGAAGACACGTCATGAGTTTTATTCTAATTCAAATAGAAAATAGCTTAGCCGTTTTTTGATTAATAGCTAGAGACTCATTAAAGACTGTTGCTTTAGTTTTAAATTGATGTTATCTATTTTGTCAAGTTCAATTGAATATTTTCTTGTTGGTCGATTTCTTTGATGTGCACATATATTTTCTGCTCATGTATTTTCAATGTGTCCCTTTTGGTATCACTAAAAATTACTTGATTGGTTATTCAATGTGTCCCTTTTGAGGAACCATATTGTATCATATGTGGATCGAGAATTTGTCCTCTAGTTTTGAATAGAGAAGTGAGTGAGTAAGTAGAAATTATGCTTCGGTTTGTACTGTCCTATTACCTGGAGTATTGGAGCAAGTTTTAAAGTGTCACGACCCAGAATCCTAATCCAGGTCGTGATGGCGCCCAACGACGGGGTTAGGCAAGCCAACGTAAATTTCACTAAGTGCTTCTCTTTATTTGATTCAATTATTCACCCATTTACCTAATTTAACAAGTTAAATTATGATATCGAAAGATAATAACTTAGTGGTAGATAGAGTATCTATAAAGAAGCGCGAGCCAAAATACAAGCACGTAGATATACAGCCCAAAATCCCAAGAACTGGTCCCACTGACCCCCAAAATCAAGCACACATGCCCTGAGCATATCCTCCAATATCTGAACCGTACGCTCCGACTGGCCATCAGTCTGAGGGTGAAATGCTGAGCTGAGATCTATCTGAGTGCCCATCTCGCTGTGCAATGCTCTCCAGAAGTGCGAGGTGAACTGAGGACCTGGATCTGATATAATGGACACCGGCACACCGTGCAATCGGACTATCTCCCGAATGTAAATCTGGGCAAGCCTCCCTGAAGTGTAAGTGGTAGCCACAGGAATGAAATGCGCCGATTTGGTCAATCTCTCCACAATGACCCAAACCGCGTCAACCTTCCGCAAAGTCCGAGGCAACCCAACCACGAAGTCCATAGTGATGGGCTCCCATTTCCACTCAGGAATGGGCATCTGCTGAAGTAGGCCTCCCAGCCTCTGATGCTCGTATTTAACCCGCTGGCAATTGAGGCACCTAGCCACATACTGCACAATGTCTTTCTTCATCCACCTCCACCAGTAATGTTGCTTCAAATCACGATACATCTTCGTCGCACCTGGATGAACATAATACCGAGAACTGTGGGCCTCCTCTAGAATCCTCTTCCTCAGGCCATCAATATTAGGAACACATAAACGGCCCTGAAGTCTCAAGACACCATCTTCGCCCAAAGTAACCTCCTTGGCCCTGCCCTGGACCACTGTCTCCCGAAGCTCTGTTAAGTACGGATCGCCAAACTGCCGGGCCTTAATCTCTCCCAATAACGAAGACTGAGCAACCACATCGACTAGAACTCGACGAGGCTCCGAAAGGTATAATCTCACAAGGCGATTAGCCAAGGACTGAATGTCCAAGGCTAGAGGTCTCTCCTCGGCTGCGATGTAGGCCAAGCTACCCATACTCTCTGCCCTCATACTCAAAGCATCTGCCACCACATTTGCCTTGCTCGGATGATAAAGAATAGTAATATCATAATCTTTCAAC
>MDKH01138556.1:0-10144 GCA_005239495.1 Nicotiana undulata
AGTAAAAGCACGAAGGGTGATGCCGTGCCATGATATTTGAGTACATTGCATTGTGAGGAAGAGTGTAAAAGTACGAAGGGTGATGCCGTGCCATTGTTTTACATTTCTGGTACTTATACTTGTTTCGTTGGCTATTGTGTTAGATTGCCTCCCTTGTTCACTTCTATCTGTGAATTTGACTGCTTCATTTCACTTGTTCCCATTTACTGCTCCCGTATCCCTTACTTGTCTTCTTATCTCTTGCCTTGTATTATCCTTGTTACCTGCTGTAGAATAGGACAGGTTATCGTGATTTTCAAGTCTAGCCTCGTCACTACTTCGGCCGAGGTTAGGCTCGGCACTTACTCAGTACATGGGGTCGGTTGTACTGATGCTACACTGCACTTCTTAATGTTGTGCAGATCCTGCATCCGGACCTAGTGGATCGCATTGAGGGAGTCACCTTCAGTCCACCCAGAGCCTCAAGGTATACCCGCTGGCGTCGTGGGCCTTGGTGTCTCTCCTGCATTTGGATTTCTTATTGTCTTACTTTTTCTCCGAGTTTCAAGACAATTATATATTTCTTTTCAGACTCTGTATTTAGTACTCTGTTTAGATAGTCCGTGAGGTTGTGACACCCCGGTTTTGGGTTTATGCGATGCTGTTATGTTTACTATGTCATTACGCATTTCAGTGTATTGTTACATTTCCACTGTTCAAGTTATAAAGTATGTTGGATATTTCAGTCATGTTTCTGAAGGGTATTAATTTTACTACTGTTGAATTGATTCAAAAGTATTAATGTGTAGTATACGTTGGCTTGTCTAGCGGGTTCAACGTTAGACGCAGTCACGGTCTGAAATGTGGGATTTCGGGTCGTGACAAATACCCCGTACATTCGGATTAGGCGTGGATATGTTAAATGGGTATTAATTTGATAGTTTTTGACATATGAATACCTGCCGGGGTGTGTATGGGTGAAGATAGTTGTTTCAAAATCAAGATGGAAAGTGAGGTGCATAAGATTCGATAAAATCGACTAAGTTTACAGAAGGTCCGTCTTCCAGCAGCATTTAGTCAAAATGTGTAAGGAATTTGGGAAAACTCAAAACATAAAAGTTGTAGGCCTTTGCAATAGCTTTCCAATAATATATTGTGTAGCCCAAACGGAGCTATGTGAAAAACGTTATGTGCATTTTACAGAACAGTGCGCAACCACCGCGCCCCGGACCACGACGGCGGTTGTGCGGCAGTGTTCCTGCGATTTACGGCGGTCAGGCCTACAGGTGCGTGGGGGAGGACTTGGGGTGTCATTTTTAAGCCCTATTTCTTCCCCCACAACCCCAAAACATAAAAACTTGCTCTAGAAAGGAGAGCTCTTAAAAACCTAACTCCTTAAGGGTCCCTCCACCACCCAAGGTACGTTCTAATGGTGATTCTAAGTTTATTTTAGTTCCCCAACACCTTATTAACATGGGTAAACCCTCCATATCATTAGGTTTCGACTGGGACATCTTTGTGGAGAGAAGGAACCCTAGAACTCGAATTTAAGGGGATTGAACTTCAAATAAGTAATGTCTTCACCTTCTAATTGATTCTAGCATTGGATTGATGATTATAGACTCTAGTTCATGAGATATGAGTTGATGGGTTTGATACAAAAACATGAATGATTATAGGTTTGGATTGTTGATTATTGGTTAAGGTTATAGTTTACCTCATGGGTGATGAAGAATGATGTTGATTATAACCATTTGAGACTTTAGAATTTATCTAGAAGTAAGAGAATGGGTTATTGGGTGTAAAATTTATTGGTTAAGGTTATAGTTTACCTTATGGGTGATGAAGAATGATGTTGATTATAACCATTTGAGACTTTAGAATTTATCTAGGAGTAAGAGAATGGGTTATTGGGTGTAAAACCACCATTAATAAGGGATATGAAGCTTTATGCCACCAAGTGTTTGATAAAATGCCTAAGTGACCAAAACATGACTATTGTTGCTAATTCGGAATCTCTTTGACTTATATTGATATATATTAAAGTTGAAAGGGTTGGCGAATGTTGTATTATGCACAAGAGCAGGAAGTTAAGGTATGTAAGGCTAACTCTCTATGTTTGGGAATGTTAATGATTCTCCCTACACTATGTTTCTTTTACCACGTTACCAATTTCCTCAGAGATATAGTTAAGCCTAGTTCCTTGAATAGTTGTAGAAATTCTATTCTCTAGCTTCGTAACTCGTTCATGACTTTCATTCTGAACGTTGTGAAATCAATGCGTAATCAATATAGACTTGGGTTTGATGCCCATGAGTCTCAGTCTAGATTACTCAGCATGTCATAAACAGTTGAAGTTTTAATTCTCATAATCAGTTCATGAATACATGTCTCAGTCTAGCTCTACTTAGCATTCAAGTATCATATAACTCAGTATGGTTCAGTACTTTAGCATCATGTATTTCAATATGATTCTCAGTTCCTGGATGTTAAATACCTGTTTGGGCCTGAGGCCGCAGTTTATATGCTTTATGCATCTTTGGGCCTGCGGCCGCAATTTATGCTTTATACATCTTTGGGCCTGAGGCCGCAGTTTATGCTTTATGCATCTTTGGGCCTGAGGCCATAGTATATGCTTTATGCATTTTTGGACCCGAGGACGCAATTATGTGTACGTATACTTGGGCCCGAGGCTGCAGTTTGTGCATATATATATATTAGGCCTGAGGCCGCAGTTTAATATTCAGATAAACAAGTTGTTCATGATTCAGAAGAGGGAGTATTCATATCCTTACTTACTTTCAGTTCAATTATTTGTTACCATTTCAATTATCAATTATCAGATCAGTTACCTGTTATCAGTTCAGTTACCAGTTATCGGTTATCAGTTCAGTTATCAGTTATCAATTCAGTTATCAGTTATTAGTTATCATTTCATTTATCAGTTATCATTTCAGTTATCAATTATCAATTCTCAATTATCAACTTAGTTTCAGTTTTAGCATTTATAATTCTTTCTTTCAGTTGCTTTACATACCAGTGCAATTCAAATGTACTGACGTCCCTTTTTCCTGAGGCCTGCATCTCACGATGCAGGTAATGATTTACAGGTTGATGGTTCAGAGCGCCAGGATTCTCGTACCAGCTATTTGGTGATCCCCAGTTCTTTTGGGGAATTATCATTACCTTACAGTCTTCAGTATTTTCAGACAGTCAGTGTTTTCAGTACTTCATTAGAGGCTTCATAGACTAGAGTAACAGCTAGACAGAGTCACATGCCTTTTATATTAAGCTATGTTGGCTACAAATATGTTTCAGAATTGTATTAGTATTTCCGCATTTTTTTAATATCAACCAGACCTTGAGTATATCAACGTGTGTTAGTTTATCTTCCGCATTCAATATGTTATGATATCACATGTTGATTCAGCCAGCCAGTTGGTTCGCTCGGTCACATGTAGTCAGGCACGGAGTGCCGTGTTACGTCCAGGCCCAGGTTTGTGGCGTGACAAAGCTTGGTATCTGAGTACTAGGTTCAAGAGTCCTAGGAAGTCTATGAAGACGTGTCCAGTGGAGTTTCCTTTATATGTGTGTGCCGACCACTAATATAAATGGTTACTACCAAGACATCCAGGATTGTCTCACTTCTTTCTACTCTAGATCGTGCCATGAAGCTTAGAGAAACAGTTAACCTTCTGTTCCTATCGAATTCCAGATGTATCGAATACCCAAGCGACGGGGAAGAAAATCCAAGGTTCTAGAGAGGATGATTTCCTCATTCGGGTATAATTATGGAGTACATGTTAGTAGCAGACGAGACTTGAGAGGATATTGGAAGTTGTATGCAATAGATAGTAGTACATATACGAGCATAACCTTACTAGAAAGTACGAAAGTAGTTATTCCGTTTTATGGTCATCAGTTTACCTCAGTTACAAGTTATACAATCTTTTAGTTAGCAAGTTTATGGTTATTCAGTATGCCAGTTATTAGTTATTCAGTTACCAGATCTCCAATTTTCATTGTATCAAAATTCTAGTGACTGGTGAGTATACAATAATGCCTATGAGTTCTAAAAGAATATGTAAGTAACAATGGTTATAGCGAAATCTTTGTATATTGTAGGTATTAAGATCAAGAATCACCAGATGGTGCAGTAAGTGATTTATCAGATGATGGTATACTCTGAAGAATAAGTATGTGTAGGGTAATCGTATGTGTTTTACCTCAGAGAACAATTTCTTTTAATTCTTGGAAATGGGTGATGTGCCGGAGAATTTCGGCACATTTAATATCAATTGCTTAGATTTTAGCTCGTTTTAAATGCAATTATCTTTTATACTTATGTAATTTTGATGATTTGCAGTGCATGAGGCTTGAGGACCCAAAAACATGGAAATGAAATCAAAAAGCTGCAAAAGGACAATAAAAAGGCAAAATGCGATCGTAGATTTAATGCGGACCGCAAATCCAACATGCGGACCACATAATGCCTAGGGTGACCGGAAAGTCCAACAGTTAGTTTGGCCAAATCCAAGTGAAAGAAATGCGGTCCATTATGCGACCGCATAACAGGTTTGCGGGCCGCATAATGGATCGCAAAACTTCCTGTAGAAGTTGCTGAGTCAAAAATGCGATGCTACTATGCGGTCGTATATCAACAATGCGGATCGCATAACCAGAATGCGATGACTTCCTGTAACCTAGGGTTTTGAAGATGCGGTGGACTTGAAGGAAATGCAGACCGCTTATCTGCTATGCGACAGAAATGCGGTCGCATAGTTGACCTGGAGGGGCATTTTTGTTCAAAATTGGTCCCGAGTTTTAGCCCACTATAAATAGATTTATTGGGATTTTGTGGGGGAATCTTGTCTGAGAGAAGAGCTACATTCCATACTTTGAATATTCTCATATTTTGGAAGCATTAAGAGTGAAGAATCTTGCACTTTGTAAGCTTTATGACATTTAATATTCTCATCTTTTTGTATTTTAGCATGTGTAGCTAAGTTTAAATACTAAGGTTGTGGACTCTAAATGAGTGTAATGTCATTGGGTGTTTAATATTGAATATATGTATAATGGTTGGTTGATATTTATTTACTTCTCATTCTTCATTTATTGTTGGTGGTTGAAAACATTAACAAATGCCATTATATTCTTTCTTTACTTCAAAAAGTGAGTTAGGGTTTGGTAGAAGTAGATATCAAAGACTCAAGGCTTTAAACCTTGTTTAATAGAATCTCTTAGGAATAAGTGGGTTTTATTTGGCATAAATTGGTTTTGCTTAATTGAAACTCTTTTATATTTGAAAATTCATAAAGAGAAATACTACCCAACTATTGGAAAATATTGGGTAGTCACTTAGAAATCATTTGCATATCAAAAGGACCTTCCATTAGAAATATATCATATTAACACCGACAACATTACATTTCATTGAAGGGGACACAACCTTGGTTTAGTTAATCAATTTAATTACAACCTTATTCAATCATACATGTTACTATTTCACAAAATTACAATCCAATATACTACCATACTCTTGTTACTCTAACGGAATAGAAATACGATTTAAGTTAAGATTCACACTACTCAAGTAAACTTTTCACGCCTATTCCCTGTGGGATTCGACCCAACCTTGTTGGGTTACTATATTTGACATCTATCGCTTTATACTATTTTAAGGTGTAATTTGAGCGTATCAAATTTTGGCGCCGTTGCCGGGGAATACGGTTTTGAAATTACTAAATAGTGTGCACTTTACTTTACATCTTTTCTATTCCATCACAATTTGCCTGCTTTGTTTGGTGTGTCAGGTGAAATGGCCGATGTTGAATATGATGAAGAGGAGAATGATTTTGCGGACATTGAGGAATATACTGATGACAACAACGATATTCTCCTTCCAAGGGATGAAGCTGCCACATTCAAAGTGGAGCACGGATTAATTCTAATGCTTAAGGTAGAAGGATTATTCCGGAACTCCACCGATGATGACCCAATGCAACACCTTAGAAATTTCTTGGGTGTGTGTGCCATTCACAAACAAAACAATGTGACAGATGATGCCTTGAGATTGCGGGTATTCAAATATTCATTGACCGGAAAAGCGAGAAAGTGGATTCAAAATTTACCTCCTCAATCTATCACTTCTTGGCCCGAACTTGTCCGTGCCTTCTTGTCCAAGTGGTTCCCACAAAGCAAGAAGTCCGAGCTAAGAGATAAAATTTTTTTCTTCAAGCAACTACCGGGAGAACATTTACATGAAGCATGGGATCGATTCAAGTTATACTTGGTGAGGTCACCGAACCATGGTTTCCCCGATAATATTTTGATGGATAAGTTCTACATGGGTTTGGATCCACTGTCTCAGTCCATCGCTAATAATGCAGCAGGCGGTTCTTTCATGGACAAGACATTCCCAAGGATTACCCAAATTCTGGACAAAATGGCCAAACACAATCAAGCATGGAACTCGGAAGATACTAGTGGTGGAATTTCCTATGGTACTCCCTCTCTTACCAACATGATCAAAGAGAATCAAGAGAGAGATTAATTGATTGCCGGTTTTGCCACAAACATTGATGTGTTGACAAATATGTTCACGGAAAATCAAACTAATAAAGTAAACTTTGTGGAAGACATGCAACCAACGGGAAATTAAGATTTTTCAGAAGCCAACTATGTTCACAATCCTCAAGGTGGGTATCGCCAACAAAATCAATGGAGGCCAAACCCGCAAGGGCAAGGCCAACAAAATTGGCGCAATGACCAAGGTGGGTCGAGTCAAGGTAATTGGAACAACAACAATAGCAACTATGCCAACTGGAGTTCCCACCCCTATGTTCCACTGAAGGGGCAATATTACAAGGAGGGACCTTCAAATGAATCCAAGATGGAAGGATTGCCTGAGAAGATTTTGCAAAATCAAGAGATAGGTGAGGCTACAATTAATAACATGTCCGAAATCGTAGGGTCACATACCGCCTCTATACAAAAGCTTGATATGCAAATGCGAGACTTGTCAAGAGAAAAAAATCCCAAGTTCAAAGGTACTCTTCCAAACGATACAATTGTCAACCCAAAGGGAAATGGGAGCGGTCCATCTTCTCATTGCATGACTATTACTACTAGAAGCGGGAAAGTTCTTCAAGATGAAAGTGGACAAGTAGTTGAGATATATGATCTTGAGCAAGAAGTGGAGGAACAAGTTGAGGTGCCGGTTATTGTTGAAAGTGAGAAGCCCTCCCAAGAGGTGAAAATCCAAAAAGCAAAGCATGAAGAGGTTAAGGAAAAGGTGAAGGAGACCCCAAAATCTCCTCCACCGATTCCTCGACCTACTCCTCCATTCCCTAAAAGGCTTGCAAGAAGAGTAGATGATGGAAAGTTCGAGAAGTTCTATGATATTTTGAAGCAATTGTCGGTGAACATCCCTTTCTTGGAGGCTTTCCAAGAGATGCCGGGATTTTCCAAGTACTTAAAGGACTTGATGACCAGGAAGAGATCTACAAAGAATGAAGTGGTGAATATGACTTACCGGGTTAGTTCTATTATTGCTACAACAACCGTTGAGAAGAAGGAAGACTCGGGAGCATTCACCATCCCATGTACTATCGAGTTGAGAGATTTTGCAAGAGCACTTTGTGATAATGGAGCTAGCATAAATTTGATGCCTCTTGCTATTTACAAGCAAGCGGGATTGGGTTTGCAAAGACCTACGAGTATGAGATTGCAAATGGCTGATCGTTCAATTAAGAGACCCATGGGTATTGTTGATGATGTCTTGGTAAAAGTGGGGAAGTTCCTTCTTCCGGCCGACTTTGTTATCCTTGATTGTGCGGTTTACAAGGAAATTCCTATCATATTGGGAAGACCATTCCTTGCTACGGGAAGAGCTTTGATGGATTCAGAACAAAATGAAATCAAGTTCCGAGTAAATGATGAGGAAGTTACTTTTCCAAGCTACTAAAGGTTTGAAGTTGCCGAATGCATATGAAGGGATCTCGTTCATACATGTTGTTGATGAGGTCGAAGATGCTAGTGACATGAAGATGGAGGAAAAGTGCCTTGGTCAGCCTTGGCGGCAATCTTGGTAAATTTTGATGGTGAAGACATGGAGGGGTATGTAGAAGCCGTGAATGCATTGGAAGGACGTGGGTCCTACACTTATGCATCGAAGAAGCTCTCTCTTGACTTAGAGAATAGAGCCACTCCTCCCGCAAAGCCTTCCATCATTGAGCCACCACAACTTGAGCTTAAACCACTTCCATCACACTTGAGGTATAAATATCTTGGCTCTAATGATACTTTACCCGTAATCGTTTCCTCTTTGTTGGATGATGTGCAGGTAGGTAAATTGTTGAATGTCTTGCGGGAGCATTGGCAAGCAATTGGATGGACAATAGCGGACATCTGAGGAATTCCCGCCAGAATCTATGAGCATAAGATCCAATTGGAGGAAGGAAGCAAGCCGAGTGTTGAACACCAAAGGAGATTAAATCCATCGATGCAAGAAGTAGTCAAGAAAGAGATAATCAAGTGGTTGGACGCCGGGGTTGTCTACCCCATTGCGGATAGTTCGTGGGTGAGTCCGGTGCAATGTGTACCAAAGAAGGGAGGCATGACAGTAATTCACAAAGAAAATAATGAGCTTATCCCAACACAGACGGTCATCGGGTGGAGAGTATGCATGGACTATCAGAAGCTCAACAATGGCACGTGCAAAGATCATTTCCCTATGCCTTTTATTGATCAAATGCTTGATCGGCTAGCGGGAATATCATTCTATTGCTTCCTTGATGGGTATTCCGGTTAAAACCAAATCAATATAGCATTGGAGGACCAAGAAAAGACAACATTCACTTGTCCGTATGGAACCTTTGCCTTTAGCCGGATGCCATTCGATTTGTGCAACGCTCTAGCTACCTTTCAAAGATGCATGGTGTCCATCTTCTCAGACATGGTGGAGGATTTCCTAGAGGTTTTCATGGACGACTTTTGTCACGCCCCAAAACCGAGGGACGAGACCGGCGCCCATCCGGATGAACCCGGTCAAGCATCCTGATTTGCCTTTCCTACCCGGCGCGTTTCCCCGTGTTTATAGCATACATTATTCATTTATAGCAAGAGAAAATCAAAAGCGTGTATTCACAACATAAAGTCCATTTTCCTCTTTTAACGTTTCAACATTAGATCTTCCCAAAACATACATGCTAAATACAACATTCCCAATACGGGTTCAAGATTACGAGTAAGTACAACAACTACCCAAAATACATTTACAACCCACATAGTGTCTACGGAGCCTCTAAGAGTTTGGAGGAATATACATAGACATGCCGGCGACAAGGCCCTGGCTATACCTCAAAATAGAACATGTACAAAATGGGAAGCAATATATATATCAACATACGACCCCGGAAGGAAGTGGGGCTCACCGGAGCAACTGAAGGAAGGAGGAGAAGCACCACTATCGGCGATCAGCACTACCTGCAACGGAACCACCTACATCCATATAAAAGATGTAGCGCCCCCAGAAAAAGGGACGTTAATACCATTGAATAGTACTAGTATTTATGAACAAACTCTACTCTAGATAGGATAACCAATATACATGCAGTAATGCAAATAGAGACTTCACATAACAATCCACACAATCAAAGTCACCATGTTACTCATCCCGTTTTGCATCTTTTGGTTAATGTTCTTTTAAGTTCCTCTTGTTATAATTATTACTGAACCACCGTGTCGTTGTCACACGGAGTCCGGTCTCTGCCCGACAAGCTAAGCCATCCTAGGTGAGGCCCGAATATCATCACATCTCATATCACCAGTGTGGCATGTTCTCACGGACTCCGGTCACTGCCCGACCAGCTAGGCCATCTCAACTGAAACAGTGAGGCTATAATCATCATCATATCACAATTTCATGTCTCCATGTGTACGTCATGGAGTCCGATCCCGGCCCGATCGGATAGGCCATCTCACCCTAGGACATTCTCCTGTCGATTCATGGATATTTTAAGTCACTTTTAACATTTTCCATCTTTTGATGCCCATCACACATAATTTAATTCTTTGTCTCATCTTTCATATCATTACAATTGTGAGCACGTGATTTTTACTCACCATATCATCCTATAAAAATCTCAATAAGTTAATTGAT
>MDKH01216093.1:0-21314 GCA_005239495.1 Nicotiana undulata
ACGGATTGAGGGTTACCGTATGAGGAGCAGGGAGCAGGGTCAGCCAGGTCAACAGGGTCAGCATGACAAGAGGGCCAGGTTCACAGGTGACTTCAGGGGTGCTCCAGCTAGGGGCATAGGTAAGTTCGGAGGCGGCCAGTGCAGTAGGCCTTCATATTCAGCACCTCTACTACCTCCCAGGGGTATTTCAGCGAGGCCTCAGTTTAGTGCCATGCCAGAGCGCTCTTACCATCCACCAGCCATCCAGGGTGCACCTAATAGTTATTCCAGTCATAAGAGATCCTCTAGTTTCTATTTCAATGCCTTACTAGAGGGTTCACACCGCCCTCCGGCTATTCAGGGTTCCTCCTCTCTCGGGCAACGGGCTGTAGCACCAAGAGGTTGTTTCGAGTGTGGGGAGCCGGGTCATACGTATAGGTATTGTTCCAGGTATCGGGGAAAGGCAGTGCAGCAGAGTTATCAGCCTAAGAGTTCAGCACCAGCGGTCCGGCCACCTTGAGGTGGAGGACAGGTCGATAGGAGTCGTCCTAGAAGGGGAGGCCATTCAGGAAGAGGTCAGTTAGTTCCTGTTCATTTTGGGGGAGTTCAGTATTCAGGAGCCTCAGCCAGATTTTATGCCATTCCGGCTAGATCAGATGCAGTGGCCTCAGACGCCGTAATCACAGGTATTATCTCGGTATGTGGTAGGGAGTCTTCGGTACTATTTGATCTAGGATCCACGTATTCATATGTTTCCGTACTATTTGCTCATTTTCTGGATATCCCTCGTGAGTCCTTGGGTTCTCCTATATATGTGTCCACCCCTGTGGGCGATTCTGTGGTGGTAGACCGAGTCTACTGGTCATGTGTGGTCACTTTCTACGGTTTCAATACCAGAGCAGATCTTTTATTGATGGATATGATTTATTTTGAGGTCATCCTAGGCATGGATTGGCTATCTCCTTATCATGCTGTGTTAGATTGCCATGCCAAGACAGTCACTTTAGCCATGCCTGAGTCGCCTAGACTAGAGTCAAAAGGTTCTTCAATTAGTGCCTCCAGCCGGGTCATTTCCTTCATAAAGGCTCGGCATATAGTCGAGAAGGGTTGTTTGGCTTACCTTGCTTATGTGCGGGACACCGCCGCTGAGTCTCCTACCATTGATTCAGTGCCTGTTGTTTGAGAGTTTTCAGATGTGTTTCCTTCAGATCTTCCAAGCATGCCTCTAGATCGAGATATTGACTTCTGTATTGATTTGGCTCCAGATACTCAGCCTATTTCCATTCCCCCTTATCGTATGGATCCTAAGGAGCTAAAGGAGTTGAAGGAGAATCTTGAGGAGTTGTTTGCCAAGGGGTTCATCAGGCCGTGTGTGTCGCCGTGGGGCGCTCCAGTCTTATTCGTGAAGAAGAAGGATGGGTCTATGCGGATGTGCATTGACTATCGCCAGCTAAATAAAGTGACCATCAAGAATAAGTATCCTCTGCCGCGCATCGATGATTTGTTTGATCAGTTACAGGGTGCTCGAGTGTTTTCCAAGGTTGACTTGAGATCGGGTTATCATCAGCTGAGGATTCGGGCTTCAGATGTTCCGAAGACTGCATTTCGTACCAGATATGGCCATTATGAGTTCCTGGTGATGTCCTTTGGTTTAACTAATGCCCCAGCAACATTCATGGACTTGATGAATAGGGTATTCAGGCCGTATATTGATTCCTTCGTCATCGTCTTCATTGATGACATTTTGATTTATTCGCGAAACTTGGGTGAGCATGAGCAGCACTTGAGAGTTGTGCTCCAGACCTTGCGGGAACAGAAGTTGTATGCTAAGTTCTCCAAGTACGAGTTCTGGTTAGAATCCGTGGCATTTTTGGGGCATATGGTATCTGGTGAGGGTATCAAGGTTGATCCACAGAAGATTGAGGCAGTTTAGAGTTGGCCGCGTCCTACTTCAGCTACAGAGATCAGGAGTTTCTTGGGCCTAGCAGGCTATTATCGCCGATTCGTGGAGGGGTTCTCTTCTATTGCAGCTCCATTGACCAGATTGACTCAGAAGAATTCCCCGTTTCGGTGTTCCGACGAATGTGAGGCGAGCTTTCAGAAGCTCAAGTCAGCTTTGACCTCAGCACCAGTTCTGTCATTGCCTTCCGGTTCTGGGATATATATTGTGTATTGCGACGCTTCCCGCGCCGGGTTGGGATGTGTGCTGATGCAGGATGGCAGGGTTATTGCTTATGCTTCGCGACAGCTAAAGGTTCATGAAAAGAATTATCCTGTGCACGACTTAGAGTTGGCGGCGATTGTTCATGCCTTGAAGATTTGACGACACTATTTGTATGGTGTGTCATGTGAGGTCTACACTGACCACCGCAGCCTGCAGTACTTGCTTAAACAGAGGGACCTTAACCTAAGGCAACAGACATGGCTTGAGTTGTTAAAAGATTATGATCTCACTATTTTGTATCACCCGGGCAAGGAGAATGTAGTAGCAGATGCTTTGAGCAGGAGGGCAGCGAGTATGGGTAGCTTGGCCTACATTACAATTGAGGAGAGACCTTTAGCTTTGGACATTCAGTCCTTGGCCAATCACCTTGTGAGATTGGACCTTTCGGAGCCTCGTCAAGTTTTAGCTCATGTAGTTGCTCAGTCTTCATTGTTGGGGGAGATTAAGGCTCGACAGTTTGATGATCCATGCCTTGCAGAGCTTCGGGATACGGTGGTCCAAGGCAGGACCAATGAGGTTACTTTAGGCGAGGATGGTGTCTTAAGGCTCCAGGGCCTTTTATGTATTCCTAATATTGATGGCTTGAGGAAGAGAATTTTAGAACCGGCCCAGAGTTCTCGGTATTCTGTTCATCCGGGTGCGACGAAGATGTACCATGATTTGAAGCAGCACTACTGGTGGAGGCGGATGAAGAAAGATATAGTGCAGTATGTGTCTAGGTGTCTCAATTGTCAGCTGGTCAAGTACAGGCACCAGAGGCCAGGAGACCTGTTTCAGCAGATGCCCATTCCTGAGTGGAAATGGGAGCGCATCACCATGGACTTTGTGGTTGGGTTGCCTCGGACTTTGCGGAAGGTTCACGCGGTTTGGGTGATTGTGGATAGATTGACCAAATCGGCGCATTTCATTCCTGTGGCTACTACTTATACTATAGAGAGGGTGGCCCAGATTTATGTTCGGGAGATAGTCCGGTTGCACGGTGTGCCGGTGTCTATTATATCAGATCGAGGTCCTCAGTTCACCTAGCACTTCTGGAGAGCATTGCACAGTGGGATGGGCACTCAAATAGATCTCAGCTCAGCATTTCACCCTCAGACTGATGGTCAGTCGGAGCGTACAGTTCAGATTTTGGAGGATATGCTCAGGGCTTGTGTGATTGATTTTGGCGGTCAATGGGACCAGTTCTTGCCTTTGGCGGAGTTTGCATACAATAATAGTTATCAATCCCGCATCGAGATGGCTCCATTCGAGGTTTTATATGGTCGGTGGTGTCGTTCTCCTATCAGGTGGTTTGAGCCCGGCAAGGCCAGGTTATATGGCACAGATCTGGTGAGAGATGCTTTGGATAGGGTGCAGATTATTCAGGAGAGACTCCTATCCAGACAGAAGAGTTACGTAGATCAGCGGGCACGTGATGTAGCATTCATGGAGGGAGATAAGGTTATGTTGAAGGTTTCGCCGATGAAAGGCGTGATGAGATTCGGGAAGAAGGGCAAGCTGAGCCCCATGTTTATAGGCCCTTTCGAGGTGTTGAGGCGAGTCCAGGAGGTTGCTTATGAGCTCGCTTTACCTACCGCCTTATCGAGATTTCATCCGGTATTCCATGTATCCATGCTCCGGAGATATCATGCCGATTTCTCTCACGTGATTGATTTCAACACTATTTAGTTAGATGAAAAGTTGGGCTTCGAGGAGGAGCCAATTGCTATTATTGATAGGCAGGACCGCCAGTTGAGGTCTAAGAGAATTTCTACCGTAAAGGTCCAGTGGAGGGGACAACCAGTTGATGAGGCGACTTGGGAGTCCGAGGAGGACATGCAGAGCATGTACCCACAACTATTCGGCACTTCAGGTACGATTCTACGTCCGTTCGAGGACGAACGTTCGTTTTAGAGGGGGCGATTGTGATGACCCAAAAAAGGGTTCATCTTATGTAAATTTAATTATGACTGTGTTTCGAGGCCCCGAAAGCCTCCGTTAATCTCACCTCGATGTGCGTGCGCAGCCCGACCGCGTAGCCGGGAAGCCTTTATGTGAAAACTTGATTAAGGGTTGAATTTATGATAATTAATTCAATAAAGTTGACTTTGGTCAACATTTTTAGTAAACAGACCTAGATCCGTGATCTGACGACCCCGGAAGGTCCGTAGGAAAATATGAGACTTGGGCGTATGCCTGAAATCGAATTCCGAGGACCCAAGTCCGAGAAATGAATTTTTAAAGAAAATTGTTTTATGATAATATTAAAGGTTTATGAAAATGAACCTTGATGTGAAACCTGTGCTGCTGGTCCCGTATTATGGTTTCGGAGCCCGAAACAGGTTCAATATGTGTTATTTGAGTTATCTGTGAAAGTTGGTAAGAAACAGACTTGATTTGACGGGTTTCAGATCAAAATGGGAAAAATTAGAGTTAATGAAGTTTTGAGGATTTTCATAGAATTTGAAATTTGGTTTGGAATGTGATTTTATGTTCCCGAGGTCCGAATGAAATTTTGAGATCGGGGATAGTTCCGTTATGTCATTCATGACTTGTCTGCAAAATTTGGGGTCGTTCCGGGTAGTATAGGTCGGTCCAGCGCGTTGTTATAGAAATCAAGAACTTAGAATCCTTAAGTTTGATCCTAGGGGTTTTGAGGGGTGATTATTATATTTAGCGTTGTTTGGGGTGTTCTGAAGGCTCTAGCGAGCCCGTATTATTAGTTAGGACTTGTTGGAATAGTTGGACGGGGGCTCGGGTGGGCCCAGGTGCCTCCCGGACACCACACGAGGCCAAAAACCAGCTGAAGATGCAACTGGTGCACCTGATCTGGTGTGACCGCAGGTGCGGTTGCCCAGCCGCAGGTGCGGGACCGCTCCTGCGGTCCCAACCTCGCAGGGTGCGAAGGTTCCGCATGTGCGGTTCCTCTTCCGCAGGTGCGGTCTCCAATTCCGCAGGTGCGACCTCATCCTTTCTTGCCCGATTCCGCAGGTGCGAGTCCCATCTCGCAGGTGCGGTCCTCGAGCCGCAGGTGCGGAATCCCTGTAGGCCAGGCAGTGATATTTCATTTAAACACGGGATTGAGTCAATTCCTCCATTTTCCCATCTTCTTCCTTGGGTTATTTGGGAGCTTCCAAGAGGGCCTTCAACCTAGTACTTGAGGTAAGTAAATTCCCTATCTAGCATTAGTTTCAAACATTAATTCCTAGTAATATTCCCTACTAAATTATCTAAAATCATAGAATTAGGTAGTAATTTTAGGGTTCTTGAGGATTTTGTGACTTTTCCCATTTTAGGCCATGAATTCAAGTAGAAACCACACATTAATGATCCTTAGGCTTTGGGTGAGTGATCCCTTCGAGAATTTTCGGAATTTGATCATGCAGGGCTGGGGTTGGAATTTGGAAATTCTTCAAGAATAGCGACTTTATTGAATAACTAGGGTAACTTCCCGCTTTGTGCATGCATTGATATTATTGTATACCTTTTAGCTAGTTGCGAGTTCTTGGGCATAGAGTTCGGAGTTTCGGGCGCAGTTGTGGTTCGAGGGGTAGATTCGACACGAGGTGAGTCTCCTTTCTAACCTTGTAAGAGGGAATTGTCCCCATAGGTGATGTATATGCTATGTGTAAATTGTTTGGGGGCTACGTACGCGCCAAGTGACGAGAGTCTGTACGTAGCGGCTATTATTGTTATGTCCGGGTAATTAGGCCCTCATCATGCCTTGTATGCTTTCTCGTAATGCCTTATATGCTTTTGTCGTAATGCCTGATATATTTTCCTTGAAATGCTTTATATGGTTTATTGTGACGCCTTATGTACTACGAGATTATGTTTTGTATAGTGTTGTTCCCCTGAGGCTTTATGGGAAATTGTTGAATGGCAATTAATCTGATGTGGAAAGTAAGTATTGTAAGATATTGGGATCGGGCCGTACGCCACGGAAGGTTTGAGAGTGATTATGTCTATATGGGATCGGGCCGTACACCACGACAGAGTTGAAAAGAAATTGGGAAATATATAGGATCGGGCCGTACGCCACGACAGAGTTGAAAAAAAATTGTGATATATATATGGGATCGGGCCGTACGCCACGACAGAGTTGAGAAATACTTGAGATACATATGGGATCGGGCCGTACGCCGCGACGAGTTTAGAAGGTACCTTATGGGAGCGGGCCGTACGCCACAGCGGATCTAAGAATTTGTGGTTATTGTTTCGTTCGGTGGTCTTACCCTTGAAAGTGCTTTATTGTTTAGTTCAGTAGTTGTTTGTATTTCTGCTCCTGATATGTACTTGTTGCTTATTTCCTGACATACCTACTGTATTTCATTATATCCTATCATATGTTATTGCTGTTGGACCTTAGTGAGTATCGAGTCGACCTCTCGTCACTACTTCTTCGAGTTTAGGCGCGATACTCACTGGGTACATATTTATTTAATATGTACTCACGCTACACTTTCTTTTCCTTTCTGTACTTTATTGTACAGGTCCGGAGGCTGGTACGTCTGATTATCAGGCCGGTGCTAGATATTGATAATGTGGTCATACTTCACGGTGAGGTGCTTTCCCGGCGACTTCCTAGCAGCACCCTGGAGTTCTTTTGTTATATTCTCTGTCCATTTCATTCAGACTGAGACTCTGTATATATTGTAGTCATTGTATATTCAGTAGTTTCCCATGACACTCGTGACACTAGTTCCTGGCACACACGCGTAGTGTATATATATTTTGGGTTTAGGTTGTACATGCATGCATATGCTTTATTTTCATGTCAAGCTATCAACATGTTTAGCTATTTAAAATTTGTAAATGTTGACTTGTTTAATTAGATGGGAAGGGTAACACTTAGTGTGATTTGTGTTGGCTTGCTTAACCCCGTCGTTGGGCGCATCACGATCCGGATTAGGATTCTGGGTCGTGACAATGGATATTGATGAATATGTGATAGTACAAAATTAGTTGAAAGCTCTAGAAGAGCCAATTATACTACTTTGGAGAAATATAATTGATTATCAATAAG
The DNA here is from genome assembly GCA_005239495.1 of Nicotiana undulata. NCBI lineage: Eukaryota > Viridiplantae > Streptophyta > Magnoliopsida > Solanales > Solanaceae > Nicotiana > Nicotiana undulata. The sequence goes on from MDKH01216093.1 coordinate 7,209, forward strand.
GTATAATGTCGTAGTAAGTCTCAAAGAAACTTATTGAGTTTCTGAAGTATTCGCGAAAGGGGTTAGTTATATTGAGACTATAAATAAAGGAAAGATTTAATATCTTCTATTACTACAACTTGTAGCGGGGTAATAAATAAAAGAATACCACAATAAAGTGGATGTTTATTAATATAAAAACCTATATCATAATAAACTTGGAGTTTATTGATAATTGCACACGTCATAGTGTAAACCTGAACTTTATCGATATTGATAATTTATTCAGTTGACATAATTGGTTTAGCCATACCAATTTAAGTATGATGTACAAAATGAAAGAGAATTCACATGGGTAAATATTAAAGAACTAGAAAGTTCTTTACAAATTCTCTTATGTTGCTTGTTCTCGTTAATTAATAAACCAACTAAAAATTGGGATTGAATCCCCTGAATGCTGGAAATATCAAAGGTGAATATGGGCCCATTCACCTGTCATGTAGGGGTGTTCATAAAAACTCGAAAACCGAACCAAATCGACCAAAAAAGCCGATACTTTTATGTTTGGTTTGGTTTTGGTTTTGAATTTCAAAAACCGATCAAATTGGTTTGGTTTTAATCAAAACATAACCGAAAAAAATCGAACCAAACCTACTATAGAAGTAGATATTTAAATTTATTATTATACCTATATATATGTATATTTTATATAAACTTTCTAAAATGTTATGGTACATATTAGTCATTTATATTATAAGTCTAGTTCTTTGTGATAACACTAATCTAATTTTTTGCCTTTACGTTCTAGTTTGATTGGTAGTTTGATTTTACTAAGTACAAGAATTATGTCATGTTAAAAATAATCGATTTTTAATTGACTTAAATTATTCATCACTATTTGATTCATTTATCCTCAATATATCATGGTAAATGATAGATTTCTCAAAGAACAATTGGTTTGTTAGTGTTACTTAGAAAATGTAGTCGCCGTGAAATATGTGTTTGGTAGTGTATATCTCATATTTAAGAAAAAACCGATAAATAACCAAAAAAATGAAAAACCGAATCTCTAAAAAACCGACTTAATTGGTTTGGTTTGGTTCCAACATTTTAAGAACCGACTTACTAGGTTTGGTTTTTTTAAAGGGAAAAATCGATCCAAACCGAACCATGAACACCCCTACTGTCATGTATACCACATAAGATGCATCTATGAGATGGTTACATGTGCGATTATTATTAACCCGCAATCTGGTGTTTGCGATGTAACTTGCTCAATAATTTAATTTATAACATAATTTCGTGATGACCCAAAAGGTCATCATGTGTTTTATAAGTCAAAACGGTGTTCCAAGGCCTTGAAAACCTCCTTTTATCTCACCTCGATTTGCATGTGCAGTCCGGGCGTATAGTCGGAAAGCCTTTATGTGAAAAACTGAAAAAATGCTAGTTTTTCCTTAAAATTTTGATTTAAGTTGACTTCGGTCAATATTATGGTTAAACGGACCCTTACCCGTGATTTGACGGTCCCGGAGGGTCCGTAGAAAAATATGGGACTTGGGCGTATGCCCGGAATCAAATTCCGAGGTCCCAAGCCCGAGAAATGAATTTTTGAGAGAAATTATTTTTCTTAAAATATAAAGGATTTTGGAAATTTGATTATGTTTGAAATCTATGGTATCGGGCCCATATTTTGGTTCCGGTGCCCGGTACAAGTTCAATATGATAATTATGATATGTCTGCAAAATTTGGTAAGAAACGGAAGTCCTATGACGTGATTCGGACCCGTAGTTGTAAAATTTGATTTTTTAGAAGTGTTGGAAATTTTCTTTGATTTTGATGCTAAATTCATTGTTTAAGATGCTATTTTGGCGATTTGATCACATGAGTAAGTCCGTAGGATGTTTTTTAGGTTGTGCACATGTTTGGTTTGGAGCCCCGAGGGCTTGGGTGAGTTTCGGATAGGTTTCGGGGTGTTTAGACTTAGGAAAACACTGCTGGTGCACCATTTCCGGTGTGCCCGCACCTGCGAGCCTAAGGCCGCAGGTGCGAGCGGAAGCCCTGCAGGTGCGACCTATCCGCAGGTGCGGTCCCTAACCGCGCAGGCGCGCATCCGCATATGCGGATGACCTTTCCGCAGGTGCGGCTCCCGGTGGGCCTGTTCATTTCCGCAGGTGCGATCTATTTTCCGCACCCGCGAGAGCGCAGGTGGGACCCACGCACCGCAGGTGCGAGGGTCGGGCAGTGAAGTTGTAAAAATAGTAACAAAAACAGGATTTCTTCAAAACTTCATAACTTCTTCTAAAAAACTCGAACTTGGGTGATTTTTGAAGAGAGATTTCACTACAAAATCATAGGTATGTATTCTTAGACTCGTTTTCTTAAAATTCCATTAACACCCATCAGATTTCTAGCCCTAAATCATGTTCTTAAGGGTAGAAAATTAGGGATTTGGGTAGAGTTAGGGCTTTTTGAATAATTGGAATTTAGACCTTGTTTTGGGGTCGGATTCCGGAAATAATTATATAATCGGGCTCGTGGGTGAATGGGTGATCGGGTTTTGGACCGAACCTCGTGTTTTGACCAAGCGGGTCCGGGGTCGATTTTTGACTTTTTGGGAAGAATGCTAGAAAACCTATAATTAAGCATTGGAATTGAATTGTTTAGCGTTTATTGATGTTATTAAGTCGATTATGTCTAGATACAATTGATTTGGAGTCAAATTCAAAAGGGAAAGCGGTGATTGAGGCTTGATTTTGGTCGTTGAAGTCGAGGTAAGTGTTTGGCCTAACCTTAGCTTGAGGGAATAGGTGTTGAGTCTTATTTTCTATGTGTTTATACCATGTTCAACGTATAGATGAGGTGATGAGTGCCTATATGTTGGTGTCAAGCATGCGTGTGAGTCGGATATTATGAATTATGTGGTTTTCATTGATATTTATTGTGTTATACCTTGAGTTTCACTTTGTAGTTATTCATTTTGGTGGAAATTCTTGTTAATGAACATTGTTGAGTATCGGGTTCAGTTGAGAAACTTTATGTGGAGATATGTACTTGAGTGAGATTGATTATAGCTGTGTCCCTTGTCGGGATAGTGATATTCCTACTGTTGTTCCCTTACCGGGATGTTATGATTTATTATTATGGTTCATATTGTTGATTTTTCCTTGCCGGACTGTTGTTATTGATATTGTTTGGGTGAGGAAGAGTGTAAAGCACGAAGGATGATGTCGTGTATCTATTATTGCGAGGAAGAGTGTTAAGAACGAATGATGATGCCGTGTATTGATTATTGTGAGGATGAGAGTGTAAAAGCACTAAGGGTGATGCCGTGCCATGTTATGATATTAAAAGCACGAAGGGTGATGTCGTGCCGTTTCTATTGATTATTGTGAGGATGAGAGTGTAAAAGCACTAAGGGTGATGCCGTGCCATGTTATGATATTAAAAGCACGAAGGGTGATGTCGTGCCGTTTCTATTGATTATTGTGAGGATGAGAGTAAAAGCACGAAGGGTGATGTCATGCACTTACATTTATTATTTGGTGAGGATGAGAGTAAAAGCACGAAGGGTGATGCCATGCACTGTCTTATCTGTGATGTTAATTCCTGTTGTTTAAGATGATATTGAATTGTTGTCTTATTCCATTGTTTCCTTTATTTGATATTTCTTTTCCCCATCATGTTTCTCCCTTTCCTTAGTACTTAGTTGTTACTTCCTGTTACTATTATTCCTATGATTATTATTAAATTGCACAGATTGTCTTGGTTGTCGTGTCCTAGCCTCGTCACTACTTCGCCGACGTTATGCTCGACACTTACTCAGTACATGGGGTCGGTTTTACTAATGCTACACTCTGCACATCTTTGTTGTGCAGATCCCGGTACAAGACCCTTTGGACACTAGAGCGAGGAGGCTGCCTTCAGTCCACGTGGAGACACCGAGGTAGTCCTGTTGGCATCCGTAGGCCTTGTCGTCCCCTGCTATTTCTTTTATTCTATTGTAGTTATTTCGGAAACAAATGTATTTACTCCTTCAGACCATTATATGTATTATTCGTAGACAGTCCGTGAGTTTGTGACTCCAAAGTTATGGGATTGGTACTTGTAGTTTTCGTAAAGGCATTAAACTGAGTTAATATATTTTGTTTCATTTTTGAGTTTTCATTTATGTTAGTATTGTACATCACCTGTTATTGAATGATAATAAATGGATAAGGCAACTTAAATACTCACGTTGGCTTGCCTATCATGTTCAACATTAGGCGCCATCACGGTCCTGACGATGGGAAATTCGGGCCGTGACAAGTTGGTATCAGAGCACTAGGTTGCTTAGGTCTCATAATTCACGGACAAGCTTGGTAGAGTCTGAGAGATCGGTACGGAGACGTCTGTACTTATCCCCAGAGGTTGCAGAGTTTAGGAATATCTTCAGATCTATTCTTATCTGTCATGCGATTTGAATCCTAAATGCTAATTGAATTTCTATTCTATTCTCTCGCAGATGGCGAGAACACGTGCTTCTTCATCTACTGATCAGCAGCCCGAGGCTCCAGTTGCAGCTCCTACGAGGGGCCGAGGACGAGGCCGAGGTAGAGTCCAAGGCAGGGGCAGAGCTCAGCCTAGAGCAGCAGCCCCAGTGGCGGAGCCTCAGGTAGAGTTTGCCGATGAGGTTCCTGCTCAGACAGTTCCGGTGGGACCAGCTCAGGTTCCTGAGGGGTTCATTGCCACCCCGGTACTCCAGGATGCTCTGGTCCGTTTAGTGGGCCTTATGGAGAGCGTGACTCAGACATGTCTACTTCCTGCAACACCAGTCGTCTCTCAGGCTGGGGGAGGAGCCCAGACTCCCGCCACCTGCACACCAGAGCGGTTAGCTTCTCAGTTCCAGACTCCAGCACCTCAGACAGCTAGTGTAGTTCAGCCAGGTATTGTGGCTCAGGCAGGGGAGGGAGAAGCTATGATTGCTTATTCTTTTTGGAGATTGGACTGGTTCACCAAGCTGTTTCCTACTACTTTCAGCGGTGCACCTTCAAAGGATCCCCAGGATTACTTAGACAGTTGCTATGAGGTTATTCGGAACATGGGGATAGTTGAGACCAATGGGGTCGATTTTGCTACTTTCAGCCTTTCAGGTCCCGCCAAGACTTGGTGGAGGAATTTCTTCTTGACCAGACCAACTGGGTCACCGCCTCTGTCTTGGGCTCAGTTCTCCAATTTGTTCTTGGAGAAGTTTCTTTCAGTCACCCAGAGATAGGATCTCCGGAGGCAGTTTGAGCGTCTCCAACAGGGTTCTATGTCAGTTACTCAGTATGAGACCAGGTTCATCACTTTGGCCCGACATGCTATCATGATACTCCCCACCGACCGAGAGATGGTGAGGGTGTTTATTGAAGAGCTAGCTCAGTCGATTAGACTGAAGATGGTCAGAGAGACAGGGAGTGATATTTCCTTTTAGGAGGCGGCCAATGTGGCCAGACGGATCGATATGGTATTATCACAGGGTAGTGGTCAGGGGTCTGACAAGAGGCCTCGTCATTTTGGCCGGTTCAGTGGTGCCTCTTCCGGGGGCAGAGATTCTTTCGGTAGTGTCCATCCTCCTAGGCCGTTTCAGTCAGCACTTCAGGTATCCCGCAGTGCACCACCAGCTCTTATCAGTGCACCGCCGCTCCAAAGTTTTCAGAGTGGTTACTCCGGTCGACAGGGACAGTTTTAGGTCCAGCAGCCAAGAGTTATACATGTGGTGGCCCGAGGCACATTGCTAGATTTTTCCCCCGAGCCTCGAGTGATTCTCAGCACCAGGATTCCCGTGCTATGATTCCCGCACCAGGTGCTCCACCACTCCCTCAGCCAGCTAGGGGTGGAGGCCGAGGTGCTAGAGTTGGAGGTCAAATAGTCAGAGGTGGAGGTCAGATACAATGCAAAGCATGCCAGACGCATTTGCTGACCCAAAGAAAGTAACTATATTCTCATTACAAATGCTCATATTATGTCCAAGAAGGACAAAGTCTATGGTACGCTTAAAGGGTATAGACAAATCGATTTAAATAAACTTCTTGATAAAGAAGATGAGAAAATGATCAAAATGATCATAATAAAGGAGGCAAGTGATCTATAAGATCACATGACATAACACTTCATAAAATCTCAAGAGAGGTTCAGGTACCTGAAAATATGAATGAAGAGATCTCTATGTTATGTCTTTATGAAAAAAATATTGGAACCGATATAAAATGTTCGTTGACGACATCCTTCATAGCGCTAAGTATACATGAGGATCTTAAGTTTGTTGAATATGGACAAAATATTGGCCAAATGAAAGAGACAGAATTTGAATTGAATTTGTTTCATATGAATGACATATAGTTTTGGACCTACAGTTCAAACATTTGAAAGTATAAAGTCAATGGTTTGTGCAATCACTTTTATCTATCTTATGTCTAGCATGACATAAAAACTTGATATGCGTCTAAAGTCCATTCATATGGCTTATATGACTTAACTTAAATGATAATCCCCGAAGGATTTAAATTGCTTAAAGCATATATAATTCTTGGTCCTGAAGTACCACATCCTACGTGCAATTTGTGCACATATGTATCTTGCTATAATTATAAGCACGATAATGTGATAGCGAGAAATTTTCCCTCCATGGAGATATTGAAAAGGCTATTCCACGACATTATATGAAGACATTATATATACACAAGAATGATGATTTCAAGGTGCAACATATTCATTCAAGTGATAATATGGCTGATTTGTTCAAAAAATCTCTACTGATGTCAAGCTTCAAGAAGCTAGTGCACAAGATTGGGATGCAAAGACTCAAGGATGTGAATTGATGCTCTCATCAAGGGAGTTAATACGCATTGCACTCTTTTTCCCTTACAAGGTTTTGTCCCACTGGGTATTCCTTGCAAGATTTTTAATGAGGCAACCAAAAGGCGTATTGTTAGATGTGTTCTCTTTTTCCTTATCTAGAATATTTTCCCGCCGGGTTTTATTTTAGTTAAGGTTTTAACGAGGCACATTATCTGTTGAATAGACATTCAAGGGGGAGTGTTATAAATGGAGTTTTATTTAAGGTGAATGTCTATATTTTAGAGAGATCTTATGGATTTTACTTGGTGGCCAAGTCACTCTTTCCCTATAAATATAGGGGTCCTATTCCATTGTAATTCATCCAAAAATTCAATAAGAATTCCTTCTCTCTCTTTTTTTGCAATATTGTTCTTCTTCTTTTATTGTTCATAACAATTTATTAAATCTTTCTTCATTTGAATTAGAATTATTTGTCTTGGAACTACTTTCATTTTGTGTATGAACTATATATACAACCCCAATTTAAGATATGATTGTATAAATTATTAGAGAATCCAAAATTAAACGAGTCACTACTTTGGCTTAATTAGTAATTACCTTTAAGTTAGCCTAATGGCAACGTGTTACACCCCGTACTTTCAAGTTAGAATTCATCGTAAGTGAATCAATATGAGTCAGAGAATTGAAGGTTCTTTACAAATATAATGATAGGTTAAAACAAGTTTTAAGGAGTATCATGGGGATTGGAAGGTTAAGAAGCTAATCGAATCGAAGAAAATAAGTTTCTTTGAAAGTCGACAAGTTGGGAATGTTATAACCCGTACTTGTGGGGTGATACTAGGGTGATTAAGATGATAATAAGGTAATGTTATGAGTTATTTTAGTCGTGTGATAGTCGTATGTTAAGTTTTGAAGCCAAGCGAGTTATCAAACAAAAGTTGGCAAAAGTTGTCGCAAGTTACGCTCATTATTTTACTGAAAATTTAGGTCTTATGTTACTGAGATCTTCTCTAAATATACGTTGATTTATGGGGTGATCTACCCACCAAATTAAATATCTACGAGTATAGTTTCCAAGACATTAAATCGTTCATCGATAGGACGTTGGAGTAGAGAGATATTCACGTTTTCACGAGACTGCGCAAACAACTCCTGTTGGCACCCACTTGCGACGGCCACCGACCTTACTTCTTTTAAAAGATGTTTCAGCCTCATTTTGGATCATTTCTCACCCCAATTTCGTCCAAAGTCTCTCCAAAACCTTCTCTAACATACCCCAAGATCCCAAGAACCAAGATCAAAGGAAATCAACATCAAAAGTGTTAAAGACTACAAGAGAATGCTTCTATGATGTTGTGGTGTAATGAGGGCTATTGTGTGCCAAGCTGAGATGAGATTTCGAGTTGTAGCTTATGTCCAACGTATTTATAATATATTCCTGATTGTTCCTAAGTTTAATCTTGTGTTGTTTTTGTTGTTTGAGTGAAAAACATAAGATAGCACTTGAAAGAACATGGGGCATGGTTATCTTTTTTGGCCACATATATCATTTGTGGTGGCTAGAAATTATGATAAATAATTTAATAATGTTTTTCCTACTGCTGTTAAGATTTTCTAGGTGTTAACTAAGTTTATTGAAGAAGAAAACATGAAACGCAAGTGATTGACGATACAAGTTAGGGTGTTAGGCGTGCGGGGCTATTTTGGAAGTCATTTTGTGGATGTTTTGAACTAGGAATCATATAGTCATATAAGTATAATGTTGTGAGGGTTGTAAACCAATTAATAGAATAAGAGTTGGATTCAATTTATGTTTTGTTGTTAGTAAAAACGAGCTTGCCTCTCAATATGAATGTTAAGATAATCGGATAAGATCATATTGGATTATATTATTGTTGTTACTATTGTTGGTTATTGTTATTGTTGTTGGGTTGTTTATAAACCTTAGTGGTCTTTAGGGTGTATTAAAAATAGGGGAATTTCTACCCAATTTTCTCTAAGCTATACGACTAGCCAAATACGATGGTACACCATTATATGTTGACGACAATATCATTTCACTTGTTATAGACGCAAGAAGTTGTATTGATCTTGGTTGAGGAATAAGGAAGATATCATACAGGTATGTTAAGGCACTTACTTCTTTATTTTGTCATGATCTGAGATGAAATGAATGTAAACAATATGCTATTTCTTAACGGATCTACTCCTAGCAACTAAGGTTGTCCATGTTTTTCTTTACATATAAAGTTACTCTAAGAAAGTATGTATGATTCTTGAGTTAATTGAAGGTGCTATGACCTTACATCACTCCAAAAGGTTTAGAACATGATCTATGAGCCTAGCATGCATTATATATATATATATATATATATATATATATATATATATAACTCTATCGAGTCGCGCTATAGTCCTTCGGGTACGACACCTGTTGTGCAATCATTGATCAGTTGGGCTTTACCGAGCTCGATGATCGGGTACGATTCTACTAAGCCTGATGATGGTGGGGTACATTTTATCGAGCCTATTAAGGCCGGGTACGATATGATGATGATGATGATGCCCACAAAGGCAAATATTTTAAAAGCTTATGTGTATATATGTATCATACATTTCATGTCAGTAGCCTTCAAAGGCTGTAACGACCCGACTGGTAATTTTGTGTTCTAGAACTCCGTGCCCCAAAATGAGACTTCCCGTAAATGATTTTACCGATTTATAACTTGCGGGGATGGGTGGTTCGAGGTTTGGAGGAGTTTGGAGTGGTATAGGAACACTTAGTTCCTTAAGGTTGGCCTTAAAGGCCAAAATTTGACTTCGGTCAACATTTTTAGTAAACAACCCCGGAATCGAGATTTGAAAGCTCCAGTAGGTTCATATGATGATTTCGGACTTGGGCGTATGTTCAGAACGGGTTTTGGATGACCTGGGAGTGTTTCAGCGCCAAATAGTGAAATATGATTCCTTAAGTTCAAAAATTGAGGTTTGGAACGTGTTTTTGTGTTATCGAGGTCCGAACTTCCATCCTGTTATTTATGACTTGCTCGCAAAATTTGGTATCATTCCGAGTTGTATAGGTATGTTCGGCGTGTTGAAAGCGCATTCAAGAACTTAGAGTTCTTAAGTTGAATTCAATTGGTTTTAGGGTATGATTTATAGATTTAGTGTTGTTTCGGACGTTCCGAAGGCTCGAGCGAGTCCGTATTATGATTTAGGACTTGTTGGTATATTTGGACGGGGCCTCGATTGGGCCCGGATGCCATTCGAACACCACGCGAGGCAAACCAAGCTCAAAAGAGCTGCTGGTACACCAGATCTGGTGCCACCGCACATGCAAAGGATCAGCCGCAGGTGCGAGACCGCATGTCACGACCGAATTTCATAGTTGTGATGGCGCCTGTCGTGGAACCAGGCAAGCCACCTATCTATAACGAATCTAAGTTCAATTATCAGAGAGATTACCCTTTTTAATAAATTCGAGGTCAATAATAATCGTAAATCAGAAATTGGAAACAATTTGTGGAAAACAAAACTCAAATCCTACAATCTCGGATCCGATGTCACACAGTCATGAGCTACAAAGTAATAACAAGACCCAAAAGAATGACCAACATAGTCTGAAAGTAAATACGACAGGTAGAAAAGAAAGAGATGACGAGATCACAGTCGCCAGCTTCTACCTCGTCAACTCCGATGAAATCGCTGCGACTCACTGGCCAGAGCTGGATCTCAATGTACCTGGATCTGCACACAAGGTGCATGGTATAACGTGAGTACACAACCTCAATAAGTAACGAAAACAACCTATGGGCTGAGAGGTAGTGACGGACTAAACCTCCGATAATTTTAACAACAACATATAGTTTGAACATGACAGTAATATAGTAGAAAGCAAGCGAAATGCACCGAGTTATGTCTGTAAACTTGCATGTGTTCGTGTAAAAATCAGGAATGCTATGTATACAGTATCCACTCTCATAAGGGAGTCCACTCAGTACTCGAATTGGCCATCAGACCCAGGGAAAATCCATCCCAGCATATGGATAAACATAGTGACATAGTCACTCGGCACTGAGGAAAAGGATAGGCCAATCCAGCCCCACGGAGAAGATCCATCTCCGGAACAAGACACCACGAAGAAGATCCATCTACGGAACATATCACTCGGACAATATCCATGACCAGGGAAGATCCATCCCTCAATATCTGTGCGCTCACTGGGGGTGTAAAGACTCCGGAGGGGCTCCTATAAGCCCAAGCGCTATATCAAACCAACAAAGGTATGATTCAAGGATCGATGCGGTGTGCAGTCCGATCTAATAACTGTCTCAAAAATCCGGCTCTAGGCCTCACTCAGTCAATACTTGCAAGTCTCACTCACAATGCTCTCAAATATGTATAATTCAGCCCAAACAATAATAATGCAATATAATTAACAAATGCTGAGACTGAGGCATTAAGATGTATGCTACAACAGGACTGAGTGCATGGTAGTAAATAACTACAGATAGAGACAGCAACAATTGACCGTTTCAGGCTAAACACATTGGCATGAAGCCTTAGCAATTACACTTATCATGATTTCTAATATGTTCAAGGAAGTCTCTACCATCACAGTACCAATATCAGTATGAAACAACCCTTAGACAGTGCCATGGGGTGAGCCAGGCCACAAACATTCGGTGAACGCCCGCATGCCCGTCACTTGGCAAGTGCGTCACCTTAATTAACATCAATTATCAGATAATTTGGGGTTTCGAACCCTCAGTTCCAAGTTTGAAGACGTTACTTACCTCAAAACCGGCTAAAACACTACTCCGCAGTGCCTTTGCCTCGAAATTGGACCTCCAAGCGCTCTAAATCTACCAACAATTAAGTGTACATCATTATTATATGCTAAGAGGTGAATCCTAGTCAAAATCTATCAAAAAAACTCCAAAATCCCGAAATTGATCAAACCCGACCCCCAGGCCCACATATCGGAATTCGATAAAATTTAAAGCACAAGAATCCTCATCCTCCCACGAGTCTATACATACCAAGAACACCGAAATCGGAGTCCAAATGACCCCTCAAATCCTCATTCTAAAGCTTCTTAATCCTAAGCCCTAACTACCCCTTTTCCATTGATTTTTCCCAAATTTTCTACCATTAATCCGACCTTTAATCATGTATTAACGAGTTTAGAGTCCGAAAATCTTACCTCCACGAAGAACTATCGAATTCCCTCTTCAAACACCATTCAAAAGCTTCAAACTTGGATAAAATATTGAGAAACATGGTTAAAATTCGCGAAGGCTGGTTTTTGTACCTTTTGTCCAGTGATCTCGCACTTGCGATCACTTACTCGCACCTGCGGCTTCGCAGGTGCGATACTTCTTCCGCACTTGCGATCTCCCCTGGGGTCTCCCAATTCCGCACCTGCGATACTCCTTCCGCACCTGCGACATCGCAGGTGCGACCAATTCCTCGCACCTGCGGAGCCAAGTCCGCTCCTGCGGGACCGCACCTGCGGCTCCCCTTCCGCAGGTGTGAAACATCAGAACAGCAGCTAAAGCTGCATTTTGCCAAGTCCAAATTCCCCGTTCGCCACCCGAAATTAGGCCCGAGCCCCTTGGGACCCCAACCAAACATACCAACGGATCATATATGATCATTCAAACTTAGTCGACCCTTTGGAACATCAAAAACAACATCAAAACTCCAAAACTCATCGAATTCAAGCCTATGAACATCGAAATTTCTAAATTCCACCAACGATGCCGAAACTACCTAAAACAACTTCGATTGACCTGAAAATTTGCAGACACATCCAAAATGACATTAAGAACCTGCTCCAACTGTCGGAATTCCATTCCGACCCTAATAGCTTATTTTCCACTGCCGACCGGAAATCGCCAAAACTAACTTTCGCCAATTCAAGCCTAATTCTACACCGGATATCACAAAAATATTCCGAATACACTCCTAAGTCCCAAATCACCTGACGAAGCTATTCGAACCATAAAATTATCATTCCGAGGTCGTTTACCAATAAGTTAACTCTTAGTTGACTTTTCCCATTTTAAGGCTATTTTTAAAGGCTGAATGACTAAACTCTCACTACAACCATTCTGATTTCAAGCCTACCAACTCTAACACATCAATAACAGTGTAACCAATCTATAACAAGTCCATAACAACAATTATAATGCAGGTTCTACGTAACGACAGACCGGGTCATTACAATCTCCCCCTCTTAAACAAACGTTCATCCTCAAACGGGTCTAGAAACGTACATGGAGTCTCAAACAAGTGAGGATATTTGTTCTGCATCTCCCGCTCGGTCTCCCAAGTAGCCTCCTCCACTGGATGACCTCTCCACTGCACCTTCACCGAGGCTATCTCCTTAGATCTCAGCCTTCTGACCTCACGAGCCAAAATTGCTACTGGCTCCACCTCATATGACATATCCCCCTCGAGCTGAACTGTGCTGAAGTCTAACACATGAGACGGGTCACCAACATATTTTCTGAGCATCAACACATGAAACACCGGATGAACACTCGACAAGCTGGGTGGCAAAGCACTATAAGCCACCTCTCCAACCTTCTGAAGCACCTCAAAAGGACCAATGAACCGGGGACTAAGCTTTCCCCTCTTCCCGAACCTCATAACACCCTTCATGGGTGACACGTTCAGCAGTACCTTATCACCCACCATGAAAGACACATCCCGAACCTTCCGGTCTGCATAGCTCTTCTGTCTGGACTGAGCTGTGCGAAGTCGCTCCTGAATCAACTTCACCCTCTCCAATGCATCCTGAACCGAATCTAGGCCTAACAACCTAGCTTCACGGGGCTCAAACCAACCAACCGAAGATCTACAGCTCCTACCATATAAAGCCTCATACGGCTCCATCTGAATACTAGACTGGTAGCTGTTATTATATGCAAACTCTACTAATGGCAGAAACTGATCCCACGAACTACCAAAATCAATCACACAGGCACGCAACATGTCCTCTAGGATCTGAATAGTCCGCTCTGACTGCCCGTTGGTCTGAGGATGGAATGTTGTGCTCAACTCTACCTGAGTACCCATACCTCTCTGCATGGCCCTCCAAAACTGAGATGTGAACTGAGTACCCCTGTCAGAATTGATAGAAACTGGGACCCCATGCAATCAGACAATCTCCCTGATGTAAATGTCAGCTAGCCTCTCCGAAGTATAAGTAGTACTGACGGGAATGAAGTGTATCGACTTGGTCAGTCGATCCACAATGACCCAAATAACATCAAATCCCTTCGGAGTCCGTGGAA
>ML285424.1:9244-60152 GCA_005239495.1 Nicotiana undulata
TTTTGGTGTGGGGGGATGATGAGGAGGCCAAGGGTGGGGGGGGGTGGGTGGGGTGGGGGGGGGGGGGGGGGGGGGGATATGCGTGTGTGTCTGAGTGAGTGAGTGTGCGTGGGATATATATATATATGAAGTGACTTATCAGGTACTTCCTAGGATCTAAGTGACAACTCCAACTTTATGTTATAGATGGAACTTCTCAAATTTACATAATGTAAGGCATTATCCCGTTACCTGATCTCAACTTGACAGACTCCCTTTATTTATTAGATTTCCTACTTCTATCCAGCTCTGGAATGATTAAATTTTCCTCCTTGATCATTGTAGAGAGCTCATGCAATGCTCAAGTGTCAAAAAACCCCTTTTTGTCCATTGGATTATTGAATGCTTCCTATACTAAGAATGCACAAGAGGCACAGCGACTGGGGAATAGTAGGTAGAAGAATGAGGGAGATTAAAAGATTTTCTGACTCCTTCTGGGACCTCGATACAACTCAGTTTTAGTTGCCCACGAGACTAATTCATCAATTGGAGGAAAGAGGAAACTTGCGTACGGTGGACCCTTGTGGTCCGGCCCGTCCCCGGACCCCGCGCATAGCGGGAGCTTAGTGCACCGGGCTGCCCTTTTGGAGAAAAGAGGAAACTACAAAAGAAAAATAAGGTATATTTTGTCCCATGGTGTGACCTCACGCAGAAAAAACTTACCTCACTTTTTGAGCTGCCAACTTCGAAGGAACAGCTCATTGAGGAATTTTAGTCACTTATATTTTCCCCCTTCTAGTACGTTGATGGATGATAGGGATCAATGAGATTTTGTCCTTTTCTTCTATTTGTTGGTGATTAGTTGCTGCCTGGTACACACTAGTAAGTAATTCCGTAAGTTACTCCTAGCTGTCCGGCAAGTTGCTGAAACTGCTTCCTAAGAATCTGTCCACAACACCTTCTTGTAGGTATTTGTGATTAAGATTCTGCGACATCTCATATAGTCTAGACCTAATATTGCTACCGAAGAATTTGATGACTGATAACTATTACAGCATAACTGTGGCTTTTCACTCTTTGTACTTTGAAAGGCTGCTGTTCAGCTAGTTATTTGATATCTAAGTTGCTTACAGCTTTTGCTTTCTAAATGATTATTCGCCTTCTTACCAGAATTACTGGTTCTATTCTTTTGCCAATTACAGAAAGTACAAGCTACCCTGGTCACATATTATACCTTTTCCCAAGATAAGTGATCTTGCAACCACTCAAGAATTCCCTCCTGGAAAACAAGTTTTGGCAGTTTACCCAGGAACCACAGCCCTGTACAAAGCCACAGTAGTCCAGGCTCGCAAGGTACCACTATTTAGTTTTCTTTTGTCGTAATTTATCAGGATTTTCTTTATTGAGCTATTCAAAATATCATTACTCAGGAATTGATTGTTTTTTTACTTACATTTGCATGTGATGGTCCCAATGCTATATCAATTTCCAGAGGAAGACCGACGAGTAAGTGATGTTCTTACCTGGCTTCTTAGAAATTAGTGATGAACTTAAGATTCTTTAGTACTCAATAATTGAGCAATGACTTCTGATTAAACAGAAAGTGGAATCAATTATCCCAATCTGTTTTGCAGTCATCGAGCTCAATATTTCTGTTTTCTTCTTTCTTGAAATTGACTGTTGCATTACCAAAAACAATTGACCAATGAATCATGATCCTGTTTCATGGGCTTAATGCATTATGTTTCCCGTTTGCAGTTACACATTGGAGTTTGATGATGATGAGGAAGATGGGTCTCTACCTCAACGCTTGGTGTCCTTTAACCAGGTCGTTGCTCTTCCAGATGGTCATCGCCAGTGAAATATAGTTATTTATGACTCTTTAACACGTCCAGAGTTGCTAGATTTGGACCATCTGCTGTATGTATCTAGTCTTATAAGGGTGAGCTATGGACCTATTCGCTTTTAGTTCGTGGCATTGCTACTTATCCAAAAAACAGAAAAGCTTTTATCTTTGTCGTACAATGTATTTATCCAAAAAATTGTTGTACGATTGTCTAGTATTGTAGTGTTCTTGCTGTACAGTAGTTGGACATGAAAATAAAATCCTAGTATTTTGAGTTGTAAATATGTACTCTGTTTACTAAGGTCCCTGAGCTTATCTGGAATGACTCTAAGGAGGAATGTCTGTCCCTTGTTACCCAATTCCTTAACAAGGGAGCTTGTTATCGGCTTTATATTTGAAACTTGATAGTTTCTTCTTATGAATGCTGCGAAAAATAAAGGAAAAAAACTTGGTTCTTTTCTTTTTTAAACTAAAAAGAACAAGTGATTTCACTTGATAGAAGTTAGACAGAGAGATGAAAACCACTAATTAAGATGCAGATTATAATACAACAGTCCTAATAATGAAGACGTTTATGACAAGCATGGGTAATGGGAATGGGAGGATCAGAGAAACTGCCGTTTAGTATCTGATTAGCAGTCCATTGATTAGCAGCTTGAGAGTAATGTACTCCATCCCTGCTTATGTAAATTGAAGGGTTGGCACAAGCCCCTCCAAACACTTCTGCACCTCTCACTATTGCTTTCTGTCCACACCATACATGCGTGTTCCCCTCATGCAATCCACAGCATATTGTAATGATCTCAATAAGAACTAAGGAAATTAAACAACTAAATTGCAGAATTAAAAGGAATTTTGGGATAATTTTCTGTTTATATTAATGAAAAGAAGAAGTTGAACTACAATGGTAAACTGAAATTAACTATCTCCTAAATTGGAACTCCATAGCTGAGGAAATCTGCAGAATGAAGAAGTTAGAAGAGAATAGAGAGAGAGAGACAGAGATTGAGTGAAGAAAGAGGAGAGAAAAAATGACCCGAGGATCGTTGCCTTCTCTTTCTGTTGAAGGTGGTTATAACAAACTCCTTCAGCTGACATGGCTCGATCTTGGCCCTTGCAGCTCATTGACTCTAATTTAATCTCAGTTGTTCGTTTGAATTTATGTTATTTTCACAATTTCTTGTACTGCTTGATCTTCAACTTCTCCACTTCGAACCCAGCTTGCAACATTCATTTGTGATGATTAATGGATCATTACATACCCCACCTCTTCAAAGAATCCTTGTCCTCAAGGATTGGAGTCGAAGTCCGGAAACTTAGCTTTGATGAACTGATAATCCTCCCATGTGGCATCTTCTGGAGGTAGATTTGACCATTGCACCAATACTCTAACCACAGCCGAATTGTTCCTTTTATTAGCTGCCTCTGCAGAATTGACACCTGCTTTACCAAGAATTGGCCATCTTCACTAGTGATAGGTAGAGTGGTCTGCACTACCACTCTATTACCCAACTTTCTCTTGAGTAGAGAGACATGGAACACAGGGTGGACCTTAGGTTCAGGAGGAAGGTCTA
Organism: Nicotiana undulata; assembly: GCA_005239495.1. Taxonomy (NCBI): domain Eukaryota; kingdom Viridiplantae; phylum Streptophyta; class Magnoliopsida; order Solanales; family Solanaceae; genus Nicotiana; species Nicotiana undulata. The sequence continues at coordinate 12,644 of ML285424.1, forward strand.
ATTCGTAAGCCACCATGCCAACTCTAGCAAGAACCTTACAGGGACCATAATACTTGGACCTTAGCTTTAGGTTCTTTCTCAATGCAAGGGAGGTCTGCCTATAAGGTTGCAGTTTCAAATAAACCATATCTCCCACTTGGAACTCCCTATCTGATCTTCTCTTGTCAGCATAGTATTTCATCCTCTCATGTGCCTTAGTGAGGTTTTCCTTCAACAGTTGTTGCATATGTTGCCTTCGCATCACTGTATCTTCAGCAGCTTGCACCAATGTCTCCAATAAATGCCCTAGGGACAGTTGAGGGGGAGTGTAACCATACAAAACCTCAAAGGGGGTGCATTGCAGGCTGGTGTGGAAGCTGGTGTTGTACCACCATTCTGCAGCAGTCAGCCATTGCTTCCATTGTGTTGGTCTACTAGCATTCATGGATCTGAGATAATTCTCTAAACATCTATTGACTCTTTCAGTTTGGCCATCACTCTAAGGGTGGTAAGCAAAGTTGTAGTGTAGCTCAGTTCCTAATAGCTTGAATAAGGATTGCCAAAAGCGGTTTAGGAATACCTTATCTCTGTCAGTTATTATAGACTCAAGAGTGTCATGCAAACCATACATCCTCTTCCAAAATACCTCAGCTACTGTTGCTGATGTGCAAGTACAATGAAATGTGCATACTTTGTCATTCGATCAACCACTACAAGGATCACTTCTTTGTTTCTGGACTTGGGCAAACCTTCATGAAGTCCATACAAATATGTCTTCAAGCTTGGTTAGGAATGGGCAGGGGCTGCAATAGCCCTGGATAGGCCATGTTGTCATCCTTGTTCTTGAGGAAAACACCACAGCTAGCCACATAATCAATGACCATCTGTTTCATCCCAGGCCAATAGAACACCTGTGATAGTCTTTTAAAAGTCCCAAGTTGTCCTGAGTGTCCACCTATAGGAGAATCATGGACGTGTGGATATCAACTGAGTTCTGAGATCACCATTTGTACCAATATAGATTTTTCCCTTTTTCTCGAGTATGCTGGAATTGTAATGCCAGATGTTAGGTCCTTGTAGAGTCACTGCTGTTGGATTGATTACTTCTGCAGCTTTAGGGTCTCCTTCATAACTGTGTGTTATCTCCTGCATCCAAGAAGGAACTGAGACATTGATAGCCTGTAATGTTCCTTGAGGTTGGTCTTTGTGGCATTCTGAGTCTTCCTGTTGCGTAGAAAGGGCATCAACTACCCTATTTTCAACCCCCTTCTTGTACTGTACTTCATAGTCCAGTCCAAGTAACTTGATCAGTCTTTTCTGTTGTATAGCAGTAGTAACTCTTTGTTCCAGAAGATATTTCAAGTTGTGGTGATCATTTCTACCCACAAAATGCATGTACTGTAAATAGTGTCTCCATTTGTCAACTGCATTCAACAAGGCCATACACTCATTCTCATGGATTGACTTACCCTTGTGCCTTTTAGCCAAAACCTTATTAAAATAAGCTTTTGGTCTACCTTCTTGCATTAGTACAACTCTAATGCTATTTTGAATAGCATTTGTCTCAACTATGAACTCCTTAGTGTAGTCAGGTAGGGACAATACTGGTGTAGAAGACAAAGCTTTCTTGAGGGCCTTAAAGGCTAGGTCAGCTTCATCATTCCATTTAAAAGTATCCCTTTTTAGTAAGTCAGTTAAGGGTATACAAATGATTCTATAGTTAGCAACATACTTTCAATAGTATCCAGTCAATCCTAAGAATCCCCTTAGTACCCTTAGGGAGTTTGGTCTAGGCCACTCGACCATCTTGTATTTTTGGATGGATCAGTAGACACTCATTCTGCAGTTATGATAAGTCCTAAATACTCAACTTTAGATTGACCAAATGAGCATTTAGACTTTTTAGCAAATAAGGAATGTTTTCTTAAGGTATCAAAGACAGCAATCAAATGAGTCACATGATCTCTTTCAGATAAACTGTAAATAAGGATGTCATCAAAGAAGACCAAAACAAACTTTCGAAGGAAAGGTTGAAAAACCTGGTTCTTCAAAGCTTGAAAGGTAGCTGGTGAATTTTTTAATCCAAATGGCATCACCTTGAACTCATAATGGACCAAATGAGTTCTGAAGGATGTCTTATATACATCTTCTAACCTCATTCTGATCTGGTGATAACCAACCCTCAAATCCTCCTCGGAAAAGATCGTAGATCCACTTAGTTCATCTAAGAGGTCATCCACAATAGGTATAGGTTACTTGTTGTTTACTGTGATGTCATTCAACCCTCTATAATCTACACAGAGCCTCCAAGTCCATCCTTCTTTTGGACAAGCAATGCTGGTGAGGAGATGGGTGATTGACTATGTTGTATTATGCCATTAGTGAGCATCTCCTTAACATGTCTTTTTAACTCATCCTTCTGATAGTAGTTGTACCTATAAGGCCTCAGACTGACTGGCATGGTCCGAGGTTTCAAAGGAATGGTGTGATCCAAGGTCCTAATAGGGGGCAGAGATTTGGGTTCTGCAAACATATCAGGGTATTGATGCAACACCTCCTTAATGGCTTCTCCTAATGGTTCCTGCTCTTTTGTTCCCAAGGAATTCATCATGAACAGATGAGCTATTAGAGCTTGACCCTTTGTCAACATATTTCCCATTGTTCCACTGGAGATCATATTCAATTTACCTTCCTCAGAGATACTTTGTAATACTAGCTTGTTTCCCTTCTTGCCAATGGTAACACACATCTTCTCCTGGTCAAATTTAGTGGGATTATGCTTCTTCATCTAGTCATTTCCCATTACCATGTCACAACTCCCAAGTGGAATGATCAGTAAGTCTTCCTGGAAGAGTCTACCTTGCATTTTCCACTAGTATCCTGTGCAAATCAAGGTTCACATGACATAATTTCGATCAACCACTGTTACTCTCACTGGTGGGCAATTCTTAGCTTGGTAACATATCTCCTTGACTGTGGTAACATCACTGAAACTGTGAGTGTTGCCAGTATCAATTAGGACTGTTAGTTTCCTGTTCCCTATGGTACCTCGAACCAATATGGTATTGACTCCCATGTTGTCACCTGATAGAGCATCCATGCACACAGCTTCCATGACTTCATGTTCTAATATAATTCTCCTTCAATAATCAAGTCTGCACATGGTTGTTCTTCTTCTATCTCATTACTCTCATGAAGGGGTTATGTTGCCCCTATCATGTAGTTGAGTTGCTTCTTCTTACATTGATGCCCTGGAGTATACTTCTCATCACACTTATGACATAAGTGGTTGTTCTTTTGTACTCATAAACCTCAGGACTAAGTCTGAAGGAGTTTGGTTTAACTGCAGCTGCAGCTGCAGCTGCAGCAGGTACCCTTGCACTAGTAGAATGGCCATCCACAAAGGAGGGCTTGGTTATGACTTTAGTTCTCCTGTGAGCAGCTTCTATTGCTTTCTCCTGCATCCTAGCTTGTTCCACAGCAAACCACAGGGTTGTAGGTTTAAAAAACTTCACCCTAAACCTAATCTCTTCCTTTAGAGCTCCAATGAAACTGGAGATGAAGTGTGACTTATCCAAGTTAGGATTCCTTATCAACATTTGAGCCTTCAAGTCTTCAAACTTACCCAGGAATTCATCCACCGACCCTACTTGACTCAGCTTGTTAAATTCTTCCACTATGTCTCCCATTAATTATTCCCCAAATCGAATTAGTAACTCCTCTTTGAATTCAGTCCAGCTTACTTCACCCTTACTTAACACTAATGAGTTGTACCAAGTATTAGCTAATCCATTCAGATAGAGTGCAACAGCTTCTACCTTCATATTATCTGGGGTTCTATACAGATTGAAGTATCTTTCGCACTTTCGAATCCATACTTTAGGCTCATGACCTTCAAAGTAAGACAACTCCCACTTAGGAGAAGGGGAATGTACAGTTGGAGGCATGCGCTGTCTCAATTCCTGAACTGGTATGGGTAATAACCCATCTCCTTGAGGTCTGTCACCTTGAGCTCGTTGGGGAACTCTTTCCAAATTTGTCAACCTCTCTAAGACCAGCTCCAAAGTACCTTGTATCACATTTTGACTGTTGCGCAATTCCTCTTGAGTAGTCAGAACTTCATTCAAAACCTCATTGTGTCTTACTAGTTTATCATCCATAACTTTCAGCCTAGTTCCTTCAAACATCGCCACCTTCACAGATGCAGGATCGAGGCTCTGATACCAATTGTAATGATCTCGATAATAACTAAGGAAATTAAACAACTAAATTGCAGAATTAAAAGGAATTTTGGGATAATTTTCTGTTTATATTAATGAAAAGAAGAAGTTGAGCTACAATGGTAAACTGAAATTAACTATCTCCTAAATTGAAACTCCATAGCTGAGAAAAACTGCATAATGAAGAAGGAAAAAGAAGAAGTTATAAGAGAATCGAGAGAGAGATAGAGAACGGAGTTGAGTGAGGAAAGAGAAGAGAGAAAAAATGACCAGAGGATCGCTGCCTTCTCTTTCTGTTGAAGGTAGTTATAACAAACTCCTTCAGCTGACGTGGCACGATCTTGGCCCTTGCAGCTCATTAACTCTAATTTAATCTCAGTCGTTTGTTTGAATTTCTGTTATTCCCCTTCACAATTTTTGTTACTGCTTGATCTTCAATTTCTCCACTTCGAACTCAGCTTGCAACATTCATTTGTGATGATCGATGGATCATTACACATATTTTGTGGGGTTTCATGAAACTTGTTCAAATTTTAAAGCCTAAAGCCCTTGATCAAAAGATAAAGAAATGAATTGGGAATGTAATATGTACTAATATAACCCAAGGGTGTCAGCCGAGCTGTCAGATTAGGGTTCAAATCCCAACATGGACAAAAAGATGCTAGTTGATTTCTTTCCACATGCCTAAGTCTTGGTAGGCAGAGTTATTCAGTACCAATACCGGTGTAAGAAATAAGTATTGTAGTTAGACCTTTAAAAATGAAGAATTCTTTATGCATACACGTCAGAAAATTTTGTTCTTTAAAGTTAAACTCATCATGTACATAATAGTATTCGAGATATATATACATTATATAAGTTCAGTTGTTAATATTTTTTGGCGGCAATTTTTGAGTTACTGTGATATGTGATATGTCTCACGGTTCCTTTTAGTGTTTGTCCAAGCATAATTCATTCATTAAGTTCAGATTTACCTCGATTTAGTGGGCCTTTGGACATAAGAATTGTAAAATCAGGGAGAAAATGAATTTTTTTTCAAGTGAAAATGGTATTTGAAAAATAGAGTTGAGTTTGGACATGAATATAATTTTGGGTTATTTTTGAAGTTTTGCGAGTGATCTGAGCGAAAATTTTGAAAAACAGCTTATTGGAGTTTTTCAAATTTTCGAAAAATTCCAAAATTCATCTTGAAGAGAAAATTAGCAAACACTAATTTCGGAAAAAAGTAAAAAAAATTCGACAAAAGTGAAAAGTTTCTTATGTCCAAACGGGCTCTTAGTTTGCTTCACTTTTACTTTTTTCCAACAGTAGTTATACCTAATCATAGCAATACTATGTTTGTGCATTTTTATAATAATATTCTTGATAAGATCGATCAAATTAATTATTTGCTCTAATTTTACTAATTTAAATGTAACTTCATCTATGAAACTACGGAATATTCATAAGTTGCATACTTGATAAATATTGCTCCACTTGTCAAACATTGAATTTTACTAATATTTTGATACAACTAAAAAAAATTATTATATAGAAGAGAGAAATGGGGGTTGACCAAGGATAGAATAGTAATTTAGACATCTCTTTAAAATGGTGTTTTTTGTCTTTCTCATTCTAAAATTCAAACGTAAGGCTGTTCTTCTTGTTTCATACTACTCTTTCACTTCTCTTCGTCTTCTCAACTAGCTCTCGCTATGTCAGGTATGCTTTTCTTTATTTTTATTTTTTTAAATCTTCTTCTAATACTTTTTAGTTTTTCCAATGTCATAGGCTCATAGCTAAAATCCATGTCTGTTATTGCTATGGTTCTGCCTAACTCTCCCTTCAATGTTTTTTGGCCTACACTTTATTCATTTCAAAGACTACTCTTTCAGTTCTTTTCGTCCTCTCGGTTGGGTATTACAAATAATTTTGATTCTGATTTTGTTTCAATTTTTGTCCATTTTTTTCAATTCTCTTCGCACTTTCCAATTCTTTTCCCACTTTCTGCTCTACTTTGGGAAATTATTACCAAGTTGGTAATTTGTTAAATTTGTCATTATTTTGAAAAGTCTTATTTTTTTTCATATTTCAAGATACTAAATATTAATGTCAAGAGAGACTAAAATGGATTTTCAGACTTTTGAGCATAATCCTCTTCTGCTACCTAAAATTATTGTACAGCTCCTCATTTTTTCACTTTTTGTTTCTTATTTATGTATTCTATGCTTTGGATATTTATGCTTCTACAACTATTAAAGAATCCCCTAACAAAAAGTCAACTTTGAATTCTTGCATGTAATTCAGGTCTCAATCTTTAGAAACACATTTAGGGAATAGAAAAGTTGCAAGTATGTTGAACATGAATCATAACAACGATGAGACCTTTGATAAAAATACTTGTTGACAAATTAAAAGGACTAAGATATATGTATTACATAAACTAAATTGACTGCACATTAAGATTCTTGAAGCTCAAAATAAATAAATATACCACTTTATTGTTTTCAAGATATGTCATCATTTGTATCTTTCAAAGATCACCTTCCTTATTTTGTACAAGAGACCAAGGATTATCATACACTCTTAGTTATTCATCTATTTCTATTATATAGAAGAGAGAAGTGGAGGTCGACCAAGGATAGAATAGTAATTTAGACGTCTATTAAAATGGTATTTTTTGTTCTTCTTTTGTCTTTCTCATTCTAAAATTCAGACGCAAGACTGCTCTTCTCATTTCATAATACTCTTTCACTTCTCTTTATCTTCTCAGCTAGCTCTCGCTATTTCAGTTATGCTTTTCTTTAATTTTTTTCTAAATCTTCTTCCATCTCTTTTTAGATTTTCCAATGCAATAGGCTCATAGCTAAAATCCATGCATGTTGTTGCTATGGTTATGCTCTAACTTTTTCTTCAATGTTATTTGGTGTTCACTTCATTCATTTCAAAGACTACTCTTTCAGTTCTTTTCTTCCTCTCTTTTCAGTTCTGATTTTGTTTCAATTTTTGTCCAATTTTTTTTTTCAATTCTCTTCGCACTTTCCCATTCTTTTCTCACTTTCTGCTCTACTTTGGGAAATTATTACCAAGTTGGTAATTTGTTAAACTTATCATCATCTTGAAAAGTCTTGATTTTTTCATATTTCAAGATACTAGATATTTTTTTTATACATCTTAACGTCAAGAGAGATTAAAATGGACTTTCAGACTTCTAAGCATAATCCTCCTCTACTACTTGAAATCGTGGTACATCTCCTCATTTTTTCACTTTTTGTTTCTTATTCAGGTGTATACTATGCTTTGGATATTTATGCTTTTACAACTGTTAAAGAATTCCCTAACAAAAATTCAAAAACTTTGGATTCTTGCATGTAATTCAAATCTCAATCTTTAGAAACATATTTATGAAATAGAAAAGTTGTAGATATGTTAAATATGAATCATAACAACGATGAGACCTTTGAAAATAATACTCGTTGACAAATTAAAAGGACTAAGAGATGTGAATTACATAAATTAAATTGACCACACATTAAGATTCTTGGAGCTCAAAAATATTACCACTTTATTGTTTTCATGATACGTCATCATCTGTTTCTTTCAAAGATTATCTTCCTTATTTTGTGCAAGGGACCAAGGATTATCATACATATTTTCTTAATTATTCGTCGAATTTAGGAAACGTACTCCAGTAAAAGAGGGTTCTTAAATTCCTAAAATTTTGTTTACTAGGTCAGAAGTTGATTGTCGTTTCTTTTGAGATTTTAGATAGTATATGCAAGGTAATTGATTGTTTTGATAAAAAAATCCTTTTTTAAATCGGCTTGTTCTTAAGTTTTTGAAATTTAAAGTAAGATATAGTATTAAGTTTTCAGAAAAATAGTGCATCTGGCACATGAAGTTATTTGCAAGTTGTCTTCGAGAAATTTGTTATTGAATTTATATTTTGGTTACTGAAATACTATTTCTTTATGGCATCTATTACTTTTAGTTGAAAGATATAATTAACTTGATTAATAAGCTGCCAATGAAATGCTACGTGAAAAAAAGAATTATATAACCCGTCTAATGTCTGATTTGTTGAGAAGCAACTAATTTTTTTTACTTAGCTCCATACCTTTTAAGTAATCAAACATCATTAGAGGATTATGACCAAGTGCACAGTCAAAATATGTATTACACTTCTCCAAGCCATAATTATATGAAACTTATGCATTAATTCTTCCTATAATTTGATAGGTTATGATGTGTTGTTGAAACCTTTATTGTAAATATATTTCTTAGTTTCATCAAGGATAGTAAAGACAAAGTTGTCTAAGAGAAAATGGTAGTGATCCATGTGTGTTGGAAAATTATGGTGAAGTTTATAATTGGTCCTTTCAAATGCTGATGTTGTTATATGATTGCGCGCATTTCTTAGACGGGTTCCAGAAAGGCATATAAGAAGACATAAAGAAATTCGAAATAAAGAAATCAAATATGAAAGACGAGAATGAGTATTTGCTTCAAAGTTGCTTCATATATCACTAAGCTGATGAATCTTTCTCCCTTGCAAAAAGTTATTACGAAGTATGATTGAGATTGAAAAACAATAAGAGTTAGCTAGATTATGTGAATTTGGTTCTTTGCTAGATTGAGCCAGCAATGTAGAATATATGAATGGATATCTAGCTTATCCAGAAGGACAAGTAGTGCAAGTCCCTTGAGCCATATGCACATGTCAGCACTAAGTTGGTGATGTTGCTTGGAGGCATTTATAATTTATCTTAGCCAATTTGGTATTTACTAAATAAAAGTTTCTTATCATCTCATCCAATGATGATAGAAACTTTCAACATCTCAATGATAATAAAGTTAACTTTGTGGTCTCGCAAAGTGCGAAAGGAAGGCAAAAAATTGCTTTGGTGGCCAGGGTTGTAGTAACAATAGAAATGATAGGAGATCGAGTACTGTCTTTAATGTGAGGTTAATGATAAAGAAAATCGGCAAGCAAAGGCAATCTGGTTATGTATACTTGTGGAGTGATGAGTTCCATTAACGTTTCATGAACTGTCATGTAAGCATTGTAGTTGTTTTGCTTTTGAATTAATAACATGTTATGTCTTTTTATGTGTCACGACCCAAATTCCCAACCTCAAGGATCGTGATAGCGCCTAACACCACACTTGCTAGGCAAGCCAATGTTAGAAGTCAATTAACTAATTTCCTTGATTAATTACTTGAGTATAAATAAATAAATTTCAATTGATCCTAATTAAAACAGTTCCGAACAAAAAAAAAATGATAACAATGACCATTTAAATAAAACGGATCACGAACTAATTATGTAAACAACTCTAAGACTACCTCAGGGTCTGGTGTCAAAATCCACGAACTACTAAAGAATACTACAAATAATGGCTGAAAGAAATAGTGTAACTATTCTGAATAATATAAAACAATGTATGTAAAATGGGAGAAGACTCTCGGAATCTGCGAATGCCGGCAGATGTACCTCGTGTCTCCAAATGAATGAATAGCCGCTCTAAATATCTCTACTGATGGTCAATACCTGGATCTGCACAAAAGAGTATAGAGTGTAGTATCAGTACAACCGACACCATGTACTGAGTAAGTGCCGAGCCTAACCTCGGCGAAGTAGTGACGAGGCTAAGGCGGGGCTTTAACGATAAACCTGTGATATTAGCATATATACGATAACACAATAAAATAATTCTACACGAACAAGAAAATATATCTGAGACAATAATTATAAAACAAGAAGAAAATCTAAACACATCAATTCAAATACTGCAACAATAATAAAATAACACAACCGCCTCTTTCAGGCATCAGTTATAATCAATCCTCAAGAATTTTCAAGCTTTCAAACTTTATCTTTGAATAAAAGTAATGCTAAAATATGAAAATAGTAATATAAAATAGAAAGTTTCAAGTCTTTGTTTTTCTGAAAACAAAACAATAAAAATAATCATCTAGATTTTCAAATCTTTATTCTCTTTGAAAATTAATAAATATATAAATGTCCTCCCTTATCGCTCCTTGTTGCGGCGTGCAACCCGCTTTCACCTGTCCTCCCTTATTGCTCCTCCCGATATATATCACCTTTATTGCTCCTGTTGCGGCGTGCAACCCGATCCCACCTGTCCTCCCTTATTGCTCCTCCCGATATATATCACCTTTATTGCTCCTGTTGCGGCGTGCAACCCGATCCCACCTGTCCTCCCTTATCACTCCTTGTTGCGGCGTGCAACCCGCTCCCACCAGACATATCATATCAATTTATTCATAAAGAATTTCACAATTTAGGCCAATCATTCACAATACTATTATTTTCACAATTTCAAACAGAAGATCATATAGCTCGTAAGCTTTAACCAATATCATTTCACAATAAAACTAACCAGAATATAAGTAAACACTGTAACGTTGTCAATTCAGCTCAGTCTTTATATACTATAATAAACTCAGGAGAACAGCCAACATTTTAACACACTTGCAACAACAATTAGAAATAACTCAATGAAACCCAATAACCACGTGAACCTCAACAATTACGAAACAGTTAGACGGCATTTCTCATAACTTCCTCAATATTATCAAGACCAGACCAACATGAACGTAAATATATATATATATATATATATAATTCGTAAAAATAATGTCAAACCTCTCAACCGTTATACATATCACAAGGAAACCAGCTCAAACAACCAATACTCTTTCCAAATAATCACAACAATTTCTAACACAAATCAACAAGGCCAAATAATCATCGAAGCAATAATGAACATATAACAATTAAGATAATGATCAAATAAGTGGGGAACAGGAAAGGGGGATCATGTTTAACAAACAATTTGGGTGGTGCATAGATACTCGTCACCACACATATACACCACACCCATGCAATTCACGTAGCAAACAAGTGGGGAGTCATATTCCCTCAAGCCAAAGTTAGACCAAACACGTACCTCAATTCCGCAGGCCACTCACTGCTCAATTATAGCTTTTCCTTTTGAATTCACCTCTAACTTGCTCGAATCTAATCAAAATTAACTTAATATCATTAACTAATACTAAAGGAACTAACTTTATTGAAAAATATAATTTTTTCTATGTTTTTTAAAAAAACTGAAAATCCGACCCTGGGCCCGCTTGGTCTAAACTCGGGGTTCGGACCAATTTACGATTACCCATTCACCCACGAACCCAAATATTCTATTAGTTTTGAAATCCGACCTTAATTTGATCTAAAAATTCAATTTTTACAAGACTCCCTAATTCTACCCAAATCCTAGATTTTTACCATGAAAATTCTTTGTTTTTGCTTTAAAAGTTATGCAAAATAGTAAGAAATTGAAAGAACAAGGTTTGAAATTAATTATCTATGAATTGGGAATGAAGATTGTTGAAGAAAATCGTTTTTAGGGCTAGAGCTTCGAAAATTTGGAGAAGAAAGGGTTCTGCCCGTTTTTAACAGGTATTTATATTAGCTGGGCTAGGTAACTGTGCGATCGCGGATAAAGATGTGCGATCGCACAGGGTAAGGAAACACTGGGATGTGCGATCGCGGGAGAAAGAGTGCAATCGCACAGGGTATGGAAACATTGGGTTGTGCGATCGCAGGAGAAAGAGTGCGATCGCACAGGGTATGACCTCCCCTCCCCCAGGCCTAATTTTAAAGCTATGCAATCGCGGGGTTTACTGTGTGATCGCATAGCACAGTCCAGGTGGTGCAGTGAGATCGCACACCTGCTCCTGCGGTTACACAACGCAAGTTTTTGGGGCTCCTGAAGACTACACTATGCGATCGCGGCAATACTTATGTGATCGCATAGTACAAAAATCTGGACACCAGATATTGAAAAACCAGCAGTTATTTTCAAGTGTAAAATACCCCGTGGCCTATCTGAAACTCACCCGAGCTCTCGGGGCTTCAAACAAATCATGCACGCAAGTCTAAAGACATCATACAGACTTGCTCATGAGATAAAATCATGAAAATAACATGTAAATCTCTGAATTAAACCTCAAAACTCATCATTTTCATAAAAAACTCTTAAAGTTCATAATTTCTCAACCGGATGTCCGAATCACGTCAAACGAACTCCATTTTCACCAAATTTCACAGTTAACCTCTAAATATCATAACAAAGTTGTACCGGGCTCCGGAACTAAAATACGGACCCGATACAAATGATTTTTAGCATTATTTCATTTCTTTAATTCATGAACATTTCAGCAAAACAATTTTTTTCAAAAATTGATTTCTAAGGCTTGGGACCTCGGAATTCATTTTCGGGCATACGCCCGAGTCCCATATTTTACTGCGAGCCTCCCGGGACCGTCATAACACGGATTCGAGTCCGTTTACTAAAAATGTTGACCAAAGTCAACTTTTATCAAATTTAAATTCTAAAAATCACTATTTCTCATATTTTCACATAAAAGCTTTCCCGTTTCACGCTCGAACTGCGCACGCAAATCGAGGTATTTCATTCTAGTCTTTTTATGGTTATTTTACATGAAACGGAGTCTAACTTTATAAAATGACCCTTTGGGTCATCACATTATGGCATTTAACTTTATTGAATTTGAAATTGTAGAAATAAAGTAAACTATTATGCCAAAAAATATTTTTTATGTACCGTATACAACTTAATATTACATATTCTATGTTTGCATACAATTTTACATTCAGCAATTTAGTTCCTGTATTGTAACTATTATAATTATCTTTTTGTTATAATCAATTTTATGTGAAATTTAATTATGCTATGACTGCGGGAGCCGCCGTTCCCCGAGTTGGGCCGATGGTAACACGAGCTATCGTAATCTAGTATATCATACACTAGATGCCATTGGTCCCGCGCTAGCACGGCCCGATAATTTGTGTTACACTATTTCTAATCCAAACTTCAATTTGTGTTAAACCAGAGTTTATAGTCTCACATTCTGTATAAAATGCTAATACCAAGATTTTGTTATAAAATTATAAGAATATTTTTTGACTGAAATTATCTGTTATCTATCCTTTAAATACAAATAAACATGGGAAAAACTTTATAGATGTTCTATATAGTATCATTTATTAGAGCAATGTTATGGAAAAAAAAATATGTTCTTAATTTATTAAGATGGCATTATTTTGGATCAAATATGAAAAGCTAACATATAGTACTTATTTTGGAGGGGGAGAATAATAGATTTTACTCGAGCATATATTGTTTGTCATTCTATAATGTAGATCATATTGTTTGTCATTGCACTTTAGCTAGATTAAAAATACAAATATGTGCAAGCCACATTATTTAAGTAAAACTTCTAACATTTGAAGAAAGCACCGAACCAAACTATTCACAAAGTTTCTTACAAATACTTTATTATACATTTGATATATCTGTTATATAAAGAGTTTCTATGGTTGAACTTTTCAAACAATCATAGTAAAAGGTTTACTAAATAAAGCTATATTTCGTTTTCTCTGAAATAATTTGGTTGCCTAAAAAAATAATATCTCACCCGATTTTGATGTAAGTAAACATCTATAACTCTCAACACACTAAGTTCCAAGTGAAAATGCCAATAATCATATATAATACAATTTTTAAAAATCAATCATCATACAATTTATTTTTTGTATATGATTGTTATTACATTTAATTATGAGTATTTTAACAAAGTTAAATACATCATCTAAGTTATGTAACAAAATTTATTCTTGTCCCCGACTTTTTCGTTCAGCTTCTTATTCATAAGTTGAAATTTAAGTACGACAATGAGAAAAACTAATGAGCCTTCCACTCAGCTAATATAAGCTAAAAGTGTGGTTTATCTAAATATCTAAATAATAAAATATTTCTTTGAATTTACCTTTTATGCGAAAAATAATATATGAAGTAATCATATCTATACTAATGTAAATATTGTGTTCATATTAAAAAAAAATTAATATTCTTGATGTGCGCACAAACAGAAAAAAAAGTGTTTCCTATTTATATGTGTAGAAAAGAAATACTTATTTTATTAGCATGACTAGATAACTTCGAAAATAAGCTGCGTATATAAAGGGGTACACTGGTGGGGCCCGTTAACCTTACAATTTAATGTGCAAGTTAGATTAATCAAAGTAAAAGTAGATATAAATAAGTCTACTTCTGTTGTAGTCAACTAAATATTCTATTCTACTTATTTAGAAGCGAGATAAGCAGTTCTTCGTCATCTAGGGATATCGTAGTCTTTATAGCATAGATTTTTCTCTGCTTTCGAAACGTATAATGCCAAATTCCTCTTGTTTTTTGTGCTTTTAGTTATTTTCATATCTTCACTTTCAGTGGGTAGGTGGCTGGGAAACGCTCCAAAAGTCGTCGCCATTTGGTTGCTTTTTTCAATCTTGTTTTTTAATTGTTGAATTAAACATACAGAAATGAAACAAGTTACTGCTTCCCTTCTTTGATTTTTTGTTTCTTTTTAAATTGTTTAGCTTTTAGTTTGTTCTATCATATTTTAGATAGCTTTTACCCCTAATGTTAGCATATGCGACTCTTTCTCTTGTAAAACGTGTAATATCAAGCTTCTCTTATTTTTGGTGCTCTGAGTTATTTTCTTACCTTGCTAACATCTGCATCTGATGTGGATCTACAATATATTTTGGGGGTTAAACATTATCTATTCAAGTTTCCACGAGGATCAGCAATATATTTTGGGGTTAAAGATAATCTCTTCAGCTTAGATTACATGGATGCCCTTCTTTTTGGCAAATACAATTGTTACTTTTAGGATTATATTTGACTCTTTATTGAATTATTTAGCTACGACGGTTGAATAAATTCAGAAGATAGGTGTTGAATTATGTTTTTAGATTTGGTTGCGATTTCTAGATATTGATAATTTTCTCAGTATTAGATTTGGTTTCATAGCCATAAGTAACAAGACTTGAAATTTGCAGAACTTTCAACAATATGTTTTCCGATATTGAAAAACCAGCAAAATAGCTATGTTATTTTTAGAATTTCATGTTTATAGATTGTAATTTTTTTCTCGAGTTATGTCCATGTGAAAGATTAAAAAATCTCTTCCTGCTACCTTTTCAGCTTCAGTGATATATTTAATCTTCTAGGTTAAATTCTATTAGGTGACGAAGCAATCGCAGAGAAAAGTTGCTTATCTTGATGGGGAGAATAAGATTCCCGAATTAGGGGAGTGGAGTATTTGGGCTTAATTTTTTTCCTAATAGTGAAGGAATTCATTGCGACTTAGCTGGTCCATTGGTATAAATCTCAAGACACTACGGCCTTCCCTCATAAAATACTAAGCTCCTTGTAACGACCCGGTCTGTCGTTACGTAGAACCTGCAATATAATTACTGTTATTGACTTGTTATAGGTTGGTTATACTGTTATTTATGTGTTAGAGTTGGTAGGCTTGAAATCGGAATGGTTGTGGTGAGAGTTTAGTCACTTAGTCTTTAAAAATAGCCTTAAAGTTGAAAAAGTCAACTGAGAGTTGACTTATTGGTAAACGACCTCGGAATGCAGATTTTATGACTCGGATAGCTTCGTTAGGTGATTTGGGACTTAGGAGTGTGATCAGAATATTTTTGTGATGTCCGGTGTAGAATTAGGCTTGAATTGGCGAAAGTTAGTTTTTGGCGATTTCCGGTCGACAGTGGAAAATAGGCTATCCAGGTCGGAATGGAATTTCGAGAGTTGGAACAAGTTCGTAATATAATTTTGGATATGTCTGCAAAATTTCAGGTCAATCGGAGTTGTTTTGGATAGTTTCGACATCGTTGGTGGATTTTAGAAATTTCAAAGTTCTTAGGCTTGAATCCGATGTGATTTTGGTGTTTTGATGTTAGTTTTGGTGTTCCGAGGGTGCAATTAAGTTTGAATGATCATTTATGACGTGTTGGTATATTTGGTTGGGGTCCCGAGGGGCTCGGGATTAATTTCGGATGATTAACAGACTCTTTTGGACTTAACACTATTGTTGTTTTCTCGTGTTACAACACCTGGTGTTTCTTCACTGCGACCGCGTAGGCAATTGTGCGATCGCGGAGAGTTAAATTGAGTCAGGCACATTTTGTGTTGTGCGATTGCCATCAAAGACCTGCGATCACGAAGAAGGGAAGAGGGGTCCAGTGTGGTCGCGTACTGCAAGGTGCGATCGCACAGAGGGTTTTGGGCGCGTGGGGTCGGCTGACTGAGTACTCTGTGCCAACGCACAAGAGTATCCACGATCGCGTGAGGGAGTGAAGAGGAGACTGTGCGAACACGCCTGGGAGCGTGCGAACGCACATGCCATTTTATAGACATCAATAGTGGAAACCCATGTATGAATGGATGTGGCGCGGTAATGGACGAAATTATAATGGTCATCATTGTGATAATGAGAACAATAATGGTTCTCAAAATAATCCTTCACTTTGTAAGAGTAATGTTTGCTATTGATTTGGCAAGAGATTTTATAAAGCACATATGAATTATTATGTTCCATTCACGAAGTGAATGTGAAAACAATGTGATATTCATTATGAATACATATCATTATTGAAAGAAAATGAACGTGCTAGTGGTAGTGAATATACCACACTCACCTCTAGAAGGAGATATCAAATATAATAATAATATAATATCATTATTATGACATTAATGGTCATTGGTCACGTAGGTATTGTCCGCAAAAATATTTTGGCAACATTGTGAGAACGTAATTTTTGATCTAGGTTTTAGAAACCCCTAAAATAATCCTCAATAATCTTAACTGCTTTTATGGAATTTTAGGAGTCCGTTCTCTGACATATTTTGGTTTGTTTGGCATTAGGTTGCAATTTTCATAATTAGAGATCTCTTTAAATCATGAAAAGTCAAATAAATAAATAAATAAATAAATTATTATCTTGCATTCATAGCATTTTTAGACTTTAATTGCATTACTAAAATACATAAAAAAAATGCATTAGTTGCTTTGTCTTGTTTTTGCATATTTATGTATAATTAATTGGCTAATTGGTTAATTAGTAAAGTATTAGGTAAAATAAATAGATTGTTTGATTTTACAATATAGTTTTAATTAGGGTGATTAAATGAGAGTGTTTTAATTTAGAAATTAAAAGAAAGAAAGAAAGAAAGAAAGGGGGCTGCTTTTGTGTCTCAATTAAGCACCTGGGCCGATCTTTCTAGGCCCAATTTCAACACACCCTCCCCAATCCATTTTCTATCCGGTCCAAATGCCTTTAAGACCTGAACAACAAAACGACGTAAAATGGCGGCAAACTTGCGTCGTTTTCCTCATTTCCCTTAAACGCCCCCAATTCCCATTTTTCTCTAGAGAGACAAAACCCTTCCTCCCCCTTTTAGAACCCTAGCAGCCGCTCCCTATTTCCCCTCTCTGTGAAGAAGACCCATTTTCTGGTCTTGCTGAAGAAACCGTGTTGCTGTTGTCCTCTGCTGGAAGCTTGAATTTCGGCTTCTAGTTCCAGACCTTGTTTGGTCGTTTAGTGCAGTTTCACCGCTGTTAGGTATGTAAATTCTCACCTATTTTTCTCTACTTGAGTCTATGGATTAAATTCTGGACTACCCATATTGAGTTTGTGATTGTTTACTCAGATTTTGGCTGTGTTGATTAGTTGTGGACTGAACATATTTGAATATTTGATATACCTATTCAATTTTTTACGGATTGTGTAGTTAGTAGGATAATACCTCCTATTTCACTGTTTGACATGTGTGATTTAAGTTTTGTGGGAACAATCATGTAATTAGATCAATCCTTCTTTGATTTATGTTCAAATAGTGTTGAAATACAGATATTGATGAGTTCTTTGGTCTGTAATTAATGCAAGCTTCTTTGAGTACTTTGGACATGAGTTTGAGAACTAAAAATTGTGACTTCGGATAAAGTGGCTGTTTGATTAAGGAGTATGTAATTTCTCTGTTCTGTAATCATTGGCTATAAAATTAGGAAGTTGAAATAAGATTTGGGTTGTAGTACATCAAAATCTGAATTTCATTTGTGTGCTAATGGACCCCGGCTTTCGTGGAAGGTCAGGACGTAGTGTTTGGTTCAACTGGGTATGAGTTTAGGCTAATAGTTGATGAATGTTGAGCTGCCATCACTTATTCCAACCCAATACATGGCTCCATGACTCTCAACTTTAACACGCTATCTTGAACTTAGAAAAGTAATCAATTGTTGAATATTGTAGCTTGCTTTAGGCGCGATTAAATAAATCATCGTGACTATGGGTATGGTTCCCGTGGCATAGTAAAACCCCAATTCGATGTGCGTTTCACTTGACTCGACCATAACTTTAAATAATAATAAAATAAACATGTTGTAAATCGCGGTTGCGTTTCAGTTTTTAGGAATTAAATTTTTGTTGGTTAAACTGAAAACTGAAATTAAGAATTTACACAATGAACCTTAGCTTTAGCGCATTCATGACCTAATTCCATGTTAACCCAATTATCCTTAGCCCGTTGGTCATAGTCACTGCTCAGCCTACAAAATCAGAAGTACCAAAATCCATAATAACAAGGCTAGGCTGTCTTCCACCATTTGCTGCTGAGTTGCTGACGGTTTGGATTTTGATTTTGGGCTTTCCAAATTGTGTTGCCGAGTGGAGTCTTCAGGGAAACCATAGATATTTCCCTACCATGAAAAAGAAAAGAACCCTTACTTGCTTTCTCTTTGATTTCTATCTATCACATTTATAAGTTACAAATCCTGAGCTGATATCATCCATTCACACAATCACATTGTCACAGAAGAGATAATAATTGCTGGTCTAACAATATACATGTTTCTGTAAAAGTCTCACCTGGCTCATTCTAAAAAATGTCTTATTTGGCCTTAGTTTCTTTTGCTAGAAAGATCACAAGGCCCGTTTCTTTGTCTGGGTCATTTCCTTGTGTCCATTTTGGAACTTCATTATCAAACATTGAGGCGACGTTATGAAGCTCGCGATACCATTGATCAAATTTTGTTGGACAACATTGACGAGGCAAATGAATGGTTAACTGGAGCCCCCCAAAATCATGAAGATGAACAATTGTATGTAGGAGATGATCTTGATTGGGGTACTGTTTCTAAGGCAGCTGGAGTTGAGGAGAATATCTATGGTCTTAGAGGGAGTTCTTCAAGTTCAAGTTACAAGGGAAAGGGAGTAGCAAGTTCAAGCCGGTCCCTAATTGAACAAGACTCCGAGGATGAAGAAGATGATAGCCAATATAATGCTAACATCCATGAAGTTGTAGAATTTGAAAATCTTGAAGAAGAATAGATGTTGTTAGTTTTCGACTATTAGACTATAGTTTATGAATCTACTATGACTATCTATTGAGTCTTTAATTTTTGAATTGATATATTTATTAATATATTATTATTATTGAGTTTTTAGTTATATGTATATAATATTTTATGTTTTTGTATAAATTGTCGCTTCACATCAAAAAGGCGAGCGCTTAGTTACGGGCCCCTCGCCTTAGTGAAGCGGTCCCTCGTTGCTATGTGTCGCCGCACGCTATCCAAAACACTTGTCCCTATTGTACTCCAGCTTGGCAGTTTCCACCGGCTGTACACGGTTGAGCCTTGGGATTTGACGGCTGAACCGAATTTCATAGAACCAAACTGAAATGAGTTAAATTTAGTTCGGTTTCGTTTTTCATTTTTACCAAACCGAGAAATGCTCAGTTCTGAACATTTCAAAACTGAGCTTAATTAACCGGATGCTCATCCCTAGCTTCAATACAACAACAACATACCCAGTAAAATCCCACTAGTCGGGTCTGGGAAGAGTAGAGTGTCGCAGACCTTACCCCAACCCCGAAAAAGGTAGAGAGGCTGTTTCCGGGAGACTCATCCCTAGCTTCAATAGTTAACCTAAAACTATTTACGACAGTTGGATATTGTCTTTTTTTAAGTGCATAAATAGTTTGATATTAGTGGCGTAACATTCCTATTATTTTTTTAAATCTGCTGTTCATTTTGTCTTCTGAGTTACAGAGTATTTGCTGAATTCTAATATTACTAAATGAATGTGGTTGTCAATCTGTTCTAGCTGTCCTTAAGGTGGAGAGAAGGGGGGGGGGTAATGTTCTAAACCTGCTGGTATGCTTCTTGAATACATTGAAATTATATTTGTAGCTTTGTCGATGTAGCAGAAGTTTATCTGTTACTCAAACCATATTTCCCCCCTACAGTGGTGTCATTTGTCAGTAAATGGGTGAAGAAGAATTGGAGATTGAAAAAACAAGTCCAGCATGTGCAGACGATCAGAGGGAAGATGAAGCTAAAACAGAAGTATGTATAGTTAAAAAGAAGAAAAGGTCACTTAAAGAAGCTGTGAAGGGTGAAAAGCGTGGAGTTTGTCACGTGCGTAGAGTACCGCCTCGTATGGACCACGTCAAACTTCGTCAGGTTCTTTCTCAGTTTGGAGAAATTCAGAGGATTTATCTTGTACCTGAAGGTGGGTTGAGTTCTGTGTTTATGCTCTAATTTCTTCATTATTGATTAAATGCTTCATTATGCAGCAGTTTTCCCCTTCCCTCTGCTTTGTTGTCCATATTAATTTACCTTGCTTCCAGCTGCGGCTGCTCAAATGAATCGGAAACGGGCAGGTGGGTTCCGAGGGCAAGCATTTTCAGAAGGGTATTCTTCATATTGAGGTTTATTTGATTAAGATATCAGCTTATCTCTTATTCATCCTTCATTAAAATGATGAATACTGCATCTTGCATCTGCAATATTATGTATTTGTTACCGAAAGTCATTAAACTATCATCTATATATGTAGGTGGGTTGAATTTATGAAAAAGAGTGTTGCCAAGAGGGTTGCAAATATGTTAAATGGTCAACAAATAGGTACGATAATACGATATCTTGATTCTTTTCGTTTGGTCCATAGGGTAACGTCGTGAATGTTGGAGGAAGTTTGGCATTATTATTTTTTTCCTAGTGTTGACTCGTTACGGTGCTTGCTTTTTTACACATTTCTGAGGGGAAACACCAATTAATCATACGGTAGCCAAAAGATTGCCTTCTATTACAAGCATACTGATGTGGATTTACTGCTTTTTCCATTTGTCTTAACATTATCCTTGTTTATGTTCTTCATATCAGCGTTCAACTTCTGCTTTTCTTGTTTTTTCAGTGGCCATAAAATGTTATTCTCTTTACTGCCAAATTTTCTGCTCCTATAGGTGGAAGGAAGAGATCAGCATTCTATTATGACATTTGGAATATCAAGTACTTGTCTAAAATCAAATGGGATGATATTACTGATGAAATTGGTATGATGCTGTTTTTAATTTATTTGGTAATGCTGCATCCTTTAATCTCTTTCCACAACTTAGCTGATGTGTTTCAAATATTTTTGCAGCAAAAAGGCATGCAGTTCACGAGCAGAAACTAGCTTTGGAGCTTTCTGCTGCTACAAGGGAGCGTGATTTCTACCTTACACAAGTTGATAAGTCCCGTGCTTTAAGTTCTATTGAAGAACGAATAAAGAAGGTCAGTGAGTCATTTTAATGAATTCATTTGGAGTGGGGTTTCTTCCTCTTGAGTTTCATGCTTAATGTTTTCATTGTATGTTTAATTTTAAAGTTAAAATAGTTGCTAGAACTTGAGGCAATCACGCTGTGGGTCCATTTTTCTGAACCTTTTTCGGTCCTTTTGTTCTGTAAGGTTTTCATCAACAGCTTATAGTGTAGATCACTAAGATATCAATAGGTCTTTAGAAGTTTCTTTTGTCATAACAAAAGATAATAAGGATATGTATTATGGAGAAGCAACTGTTACCATCTTCTCCACGCTCTGAATAGTATTCAGTAATTTACTTATTTTCATGGTTGGGTAATATGATCCTATACTTTCAACTGTGCATCTTTTCAGAGGCAAAAGGTCCAACAAGAATCTGGGGAAATTTCTAATCTCCCAAGTGAACAGTTTGAGCCAAAGGTGATACGACAGTTTCCACAGAAAAAACCTGTGGCAGATGAAGCTGGGAAAATCAAGCCAAGGCTGTCTAAGGACATTTTGGCCGGAGTAAGTCCCCTTCCCACCTTTCTACCCCGATCACCTCTTGCTACCTTAACCCCCCAAAAAAACCCGAATCACCTCTTGCTGAAAACTTGCTTACTTTTTGATGGAATTTGCTCTTCACCTTTTACAGGTATTTGGTGGTCAATGATTAGAGTGATTGCGTGCAAACAGATTCAGAAAGTTTGGCTCGTTAATTTTTTCGAGGGCACATTAATCTTCCAGGTTTTCTAAGAATTTCACCTAGGCTGTTATTAGATGTTGGAAGGATAGTTGAACCTTGAACAAAATTTTGTCTTTATGTGCGGTTAATTTTAGATGTCATATTAAATATATTTGTTGTTTATATATGTAGAACCACTCATCTAATTAAAATCAATTATTGTATTTCTCATGGATCATTTCGTGTATGAATCATTACAGTTAGCTCTAACTGGTAACAACTGATTCGATATGTTGTCTGAGAGAGAAGTACATAGCAGCTGTTCGGAATCTTTCAGTTAGTGGTGCATGCTCATAATCAAGACGTAGTAGATCATTCACTTGGCCGAGAAATGAACAATGCTGTCAAAATTCGGTGGAAATCTATCCAAAAGTATTAAACAGCCATCATATTCTTTCTAATTCTATAGCAAAATCTGGCCCCTGGGACGTTGACTTTACCTAATTTTGTGCCTTGTGCCATTCCTCTTTTTTGGTCTGGAACAACAACTACCCAGTATAGTCCCACCAAGCGGGGTCTGAGTAGGGTAGGATGTACTCAGCCTTACCCTCACCCTAGAAGGGTAGAGAGACTATTTTCAACTGACCTTCGGCTAAAGAAGATGAAGGAAACTCTGATAGCAAGACAAATAGTTAGAAAATTAAACCGGTGATAACAACATAGGATATGAAAGGAGTACCGATAACAAGTAATAGCAAGATAGTATATTTAGACAGATAAGTCTAAGGCAGCACATGAGAATATGACGAAGTCTTGCTAGCAAACCACGGAATTACCGAAGGTAAGTAGAAACAGAGCAAGATACGCAGCTATAGCAAACTAAAGAAAAAGGGTACCATAGGAAGACAAAGGGAACCTCACGACTACCTACTAACCTTCCACCTTAATCTTCTGCCTCCTCACCCTTCTACCGAGGGTCATGTCCTTGGTCAGCTCAAGCTGCGCCATGTCCCGCCTGATCACTTCCCTCCAAGACTTCTTAGGTCTACTTCTATCCCTCCTCTCACCTCCCAAGGCCAACCTCTCACATCTCCTGACTGGGGCATCTGTGCTTCTCCTCTTAACATGCTCAAACCATCTCAACCTTGCCTCACGCATCTTTACCTCCTCAGGGGCCACTCCCACTTTGTCCCGAATAACTTCATTCCTAATTCTATCCAATCTGGTATGCCCACACATCCATCTCAACATCCTCATTTATGCTACTTTCATATGCTGGACATGTGACTTTTTCACTGGCCAACACTTTGCCCCATACAACAAAGTCGGTCTGACCACTACCTTGTAGAACTTACCCTTAAGTGTCAACAACACATTCCTATCACACAAGACACCGGAAGCGAGCCTCCACTTCGTCCATCTTGTGCCGATACAGTGAGTAACATCCTCATCTATCTCCCCATTCTTCTGAATTATAGATCCCAGATATTTGAAACTCTCCTTCTTGGAAATGACTTGCGTATCCAGTCTCACATCCCCGTCCGCCTCCTGGGTAACACCACTGGACTTGCACTCCAAGTATTTTGTCTTGGTCCTGCTCAACTTGAAACTCTTAGACTCTAGAGTATGTCTCCCGACCTCCATCTTCTCGTTAACGCCACTTTGCGTCTCATCAATCAGGACTATGTCATCTGCAAATAACAAGCACCAAGACACCTCCCCTTGAATGTGACGCGTCAAAGAATCCATTAGGGAAAACAAAAACGGGCCGAGTGCTGACCCCTGATGCAACCCCATCTCAACCAAAAAGTAGTCAGAGGCTCCTTCTGCTGTCCTCACCCGTGTCTTAATCCCACCATACATGTCCTGAATCACTCTAATATATGCTACAGGCACACCTCCAGTCTCCTAACATCTCCATAGAACCTCCCTCGGTACTTTGTCATAGGCTTTCTCCAGGTCAATGAACACCATATGCAAATCCTTCTTCACCGCCCTATACCGCTCTACTAATCTCCTCACAATGTGAATGGGCTCAGTAGTCGACCGTAAATCTCTTATTTTCTATACATTTTCCGTCAACTCATACAATTTTATATTTTGATGTTATTCTAATTGTTAGTAACAACAAAGTGATACATTTTTGTTACCCAGTAGTTTTCCACAAATGGGGTCTGGGGAAGTTAAGATGTATGCAGCCTTACCCCTACTCCTAGAAGGGTTGAAAGGTTGTTCCCGAGAGACTCTTTGCTAGTTGATTGTATTATTTAATCAACTAATATTCGTGTTAAAGGACTAATAAGTTGGAATTACATGCAACTATAATTTATACATATAATAAAATGAATTTTTTGATATTAGTAACTATTAAGTATCTTGTAACTACTACTTTTTTGTGGGCATAGACCATGAGATCGACAATGATCTATTAGCCGTCCTAATGAATACATGTTGTATTCCTCATATTCAAATTGAAACTATATGTTTTTAAATATTAAATTGTTAAGTTGAATATTTGATATATTTAGTTTGATCCTGCCCTTTCTCCTCTATAATTTTGTATAACTCATTGCACACTTATTTTAAGATTATTTATATAATTTGAAGAAATTATAGTTATAGACGCACGTAAAGAAAACTAACATCTCATAATTAATGTGGACAATGTTAAACATAGAGTCCATTATAACTTAACGAAAAATATAGGGAACGTACATAAATACTTTTCTTCTTCTGAAAAATAATACTTATAAATAATCGAATCACACTTAGAATTAATACTGATCAAACAATTGGAATAATTTGGAAAAGATTTATTTTTCATTGTACCCCATGAATAATCAAAAATTAGTTTGGTACAACTTTTGCTATAAGTAAACTATCAACATTTTCTAAAAGTAAACTATCGAATAGAACCTCACCTCTAATGGTAAGTCACTCTAAAGCAAATAAATTTCATCCAAACAATGAATTAAAAAGTATTTTTGAGGAGAAGCAGAAATATTTTTTGAGAAGTAGAAAAATATAGCTTTTTAAAAGTACTTTTCTGAGAAGCATTTTAAGAAAAATGCATTTAGAAGTAGTTTTCAAAAGCTTGGCCAAATACTAATTGTTGCTTAGTATTCCCTCTGGTTCAAAATAAGTGATTTTTTGTCTGTTTTCACGCATATTAAGAAATTCACTTTTTAACATTAATTAACAATGAATTTGATCATATTAACCTTTACTATCCCACATAAATACTCCTAACACATACTCCAACACTATTTACTCCAAGGGCAATGTAGGAAAAAAAATAATTAATTCATTTTTGAAATCCAAAAAAATCACTTATTTTGGACCACAAAAAAAATGCCAGAAAATCACTTATTTTAGATCGGAGGAATAGTGTTTTTCAAATTAATTATCCAAATACAAAATGATTCTCGTCAAATATACTTTTTAAAAAACTTTTGGAAAAAACACTTGTCAGATTAATTAATTAATTAATTAAGATCAACCGATTAGAAGCTGCCTTGTAATCCCCTCCGTAAAAGTCAAACTTTCTTTTCCTTGTTCAAATAATACAACTGACTTTTCCACATCAATTAAAAATCTTTTTTCCATCTCTCTCTGTCGATTTATATATAATATAAACCCAAAATAATTAACTCCCTAAAGTTCATTACATCGGCTTCTCCACCCGTCTACAAAACAGAGGGAACGAAATTTTACATTGAATTGCATTATATGAGCCATGTTTAGCTTTAAAAGTCAAGATGGGCTTGTCTCTCTTCCCAATATTCATCTCCTGATCCTCCTGTTCGTATTATCATGTTCAATGATTCCAAAAGCGGCGGCGCAGCTATCAGATTCTTCTTCTGGACCGGACAATCGGTTCCGGAATCCAACTGTCAGCCCAGCAATGGCCATTATTATAGTGGTTCTCATAACTGCACTGTTTTTCGTTGCATTTTTCTCAATTTACATCCGCAACCGCAGCGCCGCTAACGGTAACACCATCCGTCAAACACTTTCCATGCGCCGCCGTAGTGCTGCTGCTGCCACACGTGGACTCGATAATTTGGTCATTGAGACTTTCCCCACTTTTACCTACGCCGAAGTAAAGGATCATCATATCGGTAAAGGAGCTTTGGAATGTGCTGTGTGTTTGAACGAGTTTGAAGACGACGAAACGCTGCGTTTGATCCCAAAGTGTGATCACGTTTTCCACCCTGAATGTATCGATGCTTGGCTCAAGTCTCATGTTACTTGCCCGGTTTGCCGAGCTGACCTTAGTACTCCTCAACCTGATGAACCGCCGGTTCAAGCCGCTGAGGTACCAAACCCTGATCAAGTAGGGACAGAGAATTTGCAGCAAACTAACGAGGTTTCAATACAAGTAGAGAGTGATGAAAATTGTATGCTACAGCAAGAGGAGACCTCTACTGTAAAACCGAAAGCTAGTCGAACTTTAAGTTTCAACGTGCCGAACCGGCCGCTGAGGTCTTTTTCTATAAAGAGGCCAACGATGTTTAACAAGTTCAGGTCACATTCGACCGGCCACGCGTTAGTGGTACCGGGGGAGAGTTTGGACCGGTACACTCTCAGATTACCGGAGAATGTTAGAAAAGAGGTGATGAGCCGGGCACTACTGAACCGGACAAAGAGTTGTGCAGCCACAATACCAAGATATGGTAGCACTAGAACAGGGAACAGAACCGGAGAGGGAAGCAATATTGGTGCGAGGTCTTTCAGGAGAATTGACCGGTTTGACCAGGAAGCAAAATCGGACCGGTGGGTTTTCAAGATTGCACCACCGTTCTTTACTAGAGGTCCATCGATTAAGTCACCTAAAGTAAGGCTTGATATTGAAGAGGGCTCCACATCACGCAATGTAAAAATGGCAGTCAAAATGCCGTCGTTCAAATGCTTAGAGCCAAAAGGTGATGAACCCGGTTTGCTGACAGATGACTCGGCTCGACCTCCGGTTTAAATTCAAGCCTGTTTACTTTTCGAGTTAATGAAATCCATATCTTAGATCCTTTAATCGGCACTTGTTTAATGCTTGACTTCAATCGCGTGGCGGAAAGGACAATCTTTTTGTGCGTGGGCTGCTGAGGAGAAAGAGTGGTCAATGCTAGTTTGGCACCCCAATTTTGAAACTTTTGGCATAGACTTTATTGCAAAGTATAATGCCAAAAGTTGAAATTCAAGAATATCACTCTCTAGAAATTCATTGAAATGTTGATTTATTTTATTATTTTATAAGCAAATAATGTTCAACTTGAAGGGGTTTTCAAGGTTAGAAGGGGCTCAAGTGTGTTTATCTAGTGGGTGGTTTTAGTAATTAAGACACCTTCATGATGTAATTATGTTTTGAGAATAGAAAATCTGAAAGGAAATAGACTTGTTGATACTTGTTTTATTTCCTTGGTCAAGATGATGGTGCTGATTTTGATTTTCTCATTGTCTGCAAATGGTAAGGTCAGACTAGATAGGGTGATAGTACAAGGTTAGGCAATATTTGGCAACTGGGTTCGCTATCCTTTATCCTCTAAACAGTAGCGTCAACCTATCCCAAAGGTCATGTACATGTGCTTTTTAAAATAAATAATAAATAAAATTAAATAAGTACCACTCATAATAATATCAAGTCATTAGGTCCTAATAATATAAGTACACGGGGGTTCTATCTAAACATAAAAGGTACCTTGAGAAGTATACCATTTGGTCCTGCATTTAAGCTTGTATAAAAACACATTGAGAAGTAAAATTAAAATAACTACAGAATCATTCATTCTTCTTCCTAATTCTACAGTAAAATCAGCACTAGAGTTTGTATAGTTATATTCTTTTTCTCTCAACCTTTGTCAAGTTAATTACCAAGCTCTGCAAGACTGTAACCACCAGTTTTAAAGGCTCGGAAGAAGAGTATGTCTCCTCTCACAACTGATAAACAGCAACATTGTTAGATGGTAACATTAATTAATTAAGCACTAAAAATAATAAATTCGTAGATGAGAACTTAATCTTAAGGAAAAGCAAAGGTGAAATGGAGATCGGATCCTGGTAGGAGGAGATGACGTGATACTAGATAAACATTGTATGTAACAGTATAATACAAACACCACATGTACTGGAATTCAACACGCGAGTAAATTGAGTCATACAGATGAGGAACTGAATTCGAGCTGTACAATCAGTAACGATGAAAATGCGTTGTCATACATTTCTGCGGGAAATTAATTATCTCGTGGGAGACATCAAAAACACCTTCTTGGATCTTCTGAAGAATCTTAGCAGAAGTCTGTATAAAGGCCTGGCAATTCATTGCATTAGCTGGCTAGATGATTAAAAGTCTCTCTCCTAGACAACAGAACGATTACTAGCTTTAACAAATTGCTAATGAAAAATCATACTAGAACCATTGGAGACAATCATTCGGCAAATGTGATCATAAAGGAACTGATATAATATTGAGTGCTCTGAATCATCACATTGACTTAACCAAGTTATCAATAAACCTCATTATTTGATTAGAATACATCATTTTAATTTGATGGAAAATCTCCCTGTCCAGTTATTATAGTCCAGCTTGTTAATTATACTCCAACAATCCAATATTGAGTATGAGAAATCTCAAACAAACTTTGTTTGACCAAAAAAAGTACAAAATCTTTTGTTAAACTAATTAGAATAAAGAAGGTGTAGGGTAAATTCTAGTTAAATATAATAAGTCCTAGATCTAACATATACTAGTGTAATAACGCTGAATAATACTAGAACCAATTTAATACGAACGATATTAAATGATGCTACCAAGAAGGAGCTGCGAGGCAATGATGAGAAATAAATATATAGAATGGCAATAAATGTAAACAGGAAGAATGATTCACCCAAATACTGAATGAGGTGGATGATTTTTCTCTCTGACAACAATGTGGGATAAATGGATATGGGAATATACAAGGCTTTCTCGAATATGATACGTGAAAAGGTAGAATAAAAAATAAATCAAATCACGGTGGAAAGGTAAAATTTTGTATTATCTCTCAAGAGTCAACTTTTCATAAGAACTCTTATCAGAGTGAATACATGCCTTTTGCCCCCTTTATTTAACTATTTATATGGGATATTCCCCTCTTTCGTTACTCGACTTCATCCTAAGTGGCTTGCTCGGCGGTTCCTTATTGTTAAGCCCCGGTCGACCTCGGCCTAATCACCCATGTTGAACCGCAATTCTCACACTTGATAACCTCTTCATGCCGAAATTCCTTAGCCAGATTTTGACCCATACAGTTAGTCCCTTACTTATCAAGGTCGTCTTTTGGTCGACCTCAATGAGCGGACTTCATCAATAACAATTCTCCAGAAATTCGGACATGTATGTTGAGTAATGGTGATCGTTGCCGATGTGATGACGTTTCGCTCCGAGAGTTGCGGTTAGTGACTCATATTCAGGGTGACGTCATAGCTGCATGTGTCATCATTACGCGTCTTCCCGCTATGTTGCATCGTTCCTTAAGCCTCTGCCGTTTCGATTCTAGTGTCATTTGATGGTTGACTGCACCGATTTGAGCGCAATGGTTTTGTATAAATAGGAAGGGAGAGACCCTTTGGAGCCGTTTTCACCTTTTTTGATTCTTCAATCTTTCCCTCCTTCTTCTCCGTTCTTGTGTTTTTATTTCCTACAACTTCCCACCCCATTCCTTCTATACTTTCGGCTCCACCATATACACATCAACAAAGGATGACCAGCGTAACTCCTAATTCTGAGATGATCTCGGACCCAATTCCTCTATCAGTGGCTATGCCTTTTGGTGGAGGGGAGGCCATGGCTATGGAGGACGAAAGCTTCCCCACTGTGGAAGAGGTCGTTCCTCGCAACCCATTCTCTAGGTCAGATTTTTTGAAGGACCCTTCGCATGACCCTACGCCTGTAAAGTCTGAAATGGAAGCAAAGCATATAGCCGCACTCAGGGCCAAATACAACATCCCCGCTCACATTGACCTGGTTCCAGCGGGGACGACGTGATCCAGGTTCATCGGCCCGGGTACTGGGCGTTTTACGCCTACCTGTTCCAAGTGGGCTACGCTCCCCCTCTTCCTTCGTTGGCAGAAGAATTATGTCGCTATTACGGCGTCTGCCCGGCCTAACTCCCCCTATATTTACAAGATTTTCCTCATGTTGGCAAAGTTTGCGGAGCTGGCTGGTTGTGAAGTCTCTATTTGCCACTTATTGTAAACTTCCACTGGGGCACGATGATACATCTCCGCCACTGCGAGACCAAGGGACTAGTGGCAGGAACATACGATAAGGCGAATCGTCGATTGGTTCAACTTCTTCTTTGTCAAAACCGAGCACGTAGTGGCGAGCCCTAGTGGATTTCCCGAGCAGTGGAATTTTTCTCGTAAGTGTTCTTGTTTATTGAAGTACGTTCTTTCCCCTTTTCCCTATTTTGTGGCTTAATCGTTTTCTTTTCCTTTCGTGCAGCCGAAAAACATCCCCTTTCGTTGGTCGCCAATATCTGTGACTGGGTGGCCCAAGTTTTGTCCTACACAGTAAGGATCCGCGACTGAGCGTCCTTCAACAAGAAATTCGGACCAAAGCCCTCGACTGGTAAGTCGGGCTCCATTCTTTAAATACTTCGACTTCGTTGCAGTCTCCTTTTTCTTTCTTTTACTTACAATTTTCTCTTTGGTGTTAGGTCGGACAGCTTCAAAGAATACGAAGGCTTCCGTTCCCCATTTCTCCAAGCGGTTGCCTCAGCCGGGTTGCAGTTCGTGCTAACCGAGTCTGTGCGAAATACTTCCTCTCAAACTTCGGCTCTAAGTGATCCCGGTTGTCAGACGTCTGTTCCATCATCAAAGACTCTGGCCTCCCTGATACTGCACCTAGTAGACGAGTCTTCGTCGGGTGAGTAGGAAGTGGCTCCGCTAAAAAGAGGGAGAGTAGAGATTGGCGGTGTGGTTACGACCGTGGCTACACCTGAGAATGAAGTTTTTTTGGACGTGGAGTCGGCTCATCCTTCAGTTGCGGGGACTGTTTCCCCACCAGAGGTTGCCGTGGAAGGGAGGCCGTCGGAAGCATCGGAGTTTGCCATGGAAGAAGGGCGGTTAGGGGCCGCTCAGGTCACATCCTCGTCTGCTGAAGAGAGAGGAAAGATGATCACCGTGGACGATGATAGGTACGGATCTAACATAAACCCCGAGGAGGTGTGGACTTTTTGATGAAGGGTTCACTTGGGTAGAGGTGAGAACTGAGGCGTCTACCCGAAACATCGTCATCCCCTTGGACTACAATTTGTTAGTTAACTCAGAGCGCGTGGTCCCAACTCTGTCCCCCCTCTGCACGGGCGACGAGAATAGGACTTTGCATACACTGAAAGACGTGTACCAGTCGTTAGGCATCTCCAATATGGATCTGCGAGTAAGTTGTCTTTTTGGTATTTTTGTATCTTCTGCTTTTCTTTACGTTATTCGTCTTTGCTGAACGTTCTTTACTTGCTTATCAAACTCTAATTCTGGAGATCGAGAGCGCCCGCCGGGAAGAGAAGAGGGCGGCTCTTTATAAAAGAATGGAGTTTAAGTACACGAAGTATCGTACCAAGCACCGTGCACTAAGTAGCATACTCGGCGAGGATGGTAGATTCCAGTTCCTCCGAGCCGAGTTAAAGCAGAAAGATGATGAGCTGAAGCAGAAGGATGACGAGCTTGTGAGAGCTATCGACAGCTGTAGTGAGCTCGCAGGGACGTTGAGAGCTAAAGAGGACGAACTTGAGGTGATCAAGGGGGTTATGGCTGAGTGCATTGATCTTCAGGCTTAGGTGGCTTCCTTGCGGGCCAAGCTCGCGCTGTTTAACCAAAAAATTATATCCTTTGACCAAAGCTATTTTTAGGATGAACACGGGTTTCTGATAATCCAGGAAATAATAACAAATAAAAAATAAGTAAGTAAATGGACAATAATATGATGCTCAGAAAAGTAAAATGTATTGTATTCGTAGTTCAGATGATCTTACAAGTGATACCCTATTCCCTTATATAGGGAATTTCCTTAATATAACGTTTATCTCTTGGAATGATGGCACATTAATGACTAATTATTACATTAATGTAACGTTACAAAGAATAACCATAACTATTACATGAAGGTGGTGTAACGTGTAGGTCATTAATTGAAGATTTCTGAATCTACCCGTAGCTCTTTCTGGATTCATTCTATCCGCATCTCTTCCTTAACTCAATCAGGTTGAGTTTCTCGTGGCTGATTACCTCCTAGGTTTATTGAGCCGCGCCTCTTTGCTCCGCGCCTCTTTATAGGTCTATGTCCAGCAGTCATGTTTCCCTTGGTCCACGTAATCGGCTGAGTCATAAAGAATTATCATACGTGTGAAATTCTTCTTTTACCAATACAGATAGTCCCCCCACTTACCATTTATTTATCGATTAATATTTGGTAAGTGGATACTCATTTATGGCGGGAATATTTTGCCGTCGTTTCACCTCGAAACATTGTATCCTTCTCTGAACATAGGCGTCGCTTGTCACTTCCATTTAATGCTCAAGCCACGTGTTCCCTCCGGATTGGTTCTGCAAATACTCGGCGCCTTTTAGGGATTTTTGCGGCTGCATCAGTCACGAAGTGACACCTTCAATTATGACCTTTTCATTATTGTTTTTCCCATGTTTGACGGTTGTCTTCAAGTATAAATACCTCTTTTCTTTTCTTTACTTTCACGAAACACTTTCTAAATTGTCTCTTTTATTTGTAGAGAATTTCTTTCTTGTTTTCGTAAACATGTCTTCTTCGAACCAACCTAAAAGAGTGATAGACGTCGAGAATTTGACCCTCTCTTCTGCTCTGACTCAGAGTCGGAGGGGTGGTAGACTGAGGAGTTTAGGTTCTACTCCTTCGAGAGGCTCTTCTTCCTCCCAGATTACTTCACCTCCTTCTGCTAGGTCTTTAGTTTCTCCAAGAGCTAGGGCTTCTAGGTCTTCGTCTAGGGGTAGAGAACATCACGAACCCTTACGCGAACCACGAGTTGATGAAATCATTCCTGCTAAGTTTACCTTCACTAGGGATAGCCAGGTCCTTGTAAATCAGTCTTTATCCCTTGATAGTGCTGATAGGTATCCCACTCTTATCACTGAAGGTCTGATTCCCCTTGTTCACAGGGAATGTTCTTGGCAACCTGACTTTCCTATCTTTATTCCGAATAGCAACCAAAGAGTTATGTCTTATAAGACGGGATATTCTTTCATTTATACCTACCCTTTTACTTTAGGGTTTAAGCCTCCTATTGATCCAGTCATCATCGAATTCTGTCGTTTCTTTAATATTTTCTTAGGACAAGTTGATCCTTTTGTGTGGTGGGTTGTCGCGTGTCTCATATGTTTAGCTTCTTTAGCCTCGGTTCCTTTCACCTTTAATCACCTCATTCATCTTTATTCTACGACCTTATTTCGTCAAGGGATTTTTACTCTGGCTACCAGGAGTAAAAGAGTGCTGGTAACCCATGATGACGATAAGGACAGAGATTGGTACCTTCGGTACGTTGCTGCGCTCGCTGCTGGTTTAGTGGGTGAAGAAAATCTTCCCTTCCCTGAGAAGTGGAATCGTGCATGTGAGTACATTTTAGCTCACATTTGTTGTTTTTCTTTTGCTTTAAGTGTTTTATTAACACCGTAGTTGTTTCTTCTTTTTTCAGCAATCATGGGTACTGTTGAGAATGTCTCTGGTATCCGTGATTGGGTAGAAAAGTTGTTTTCAATTGCTCCGTTAGAAGAAATGTCTTGTCTCTGGGAAGTACGGTTGGAAAGTGAAGACTTGCGGTAAGTGAAACTTTTGTTTTCTTTCTTTGCTCGAATCTCTTTCTCTTTTTAACCCTTTATTTTTTATAGGGTTTTCTATCCGTGGAGTGTCTGCTGCGTCTGTTCCCAAAATGTCCCTGGCTCAAGCCCAGGAAATTATTGCTGGTTCTTCTTACTCGAAGAGGAAAGTTGGTGGGTCTAGGACCTTAGAAGAAGAAGAAGAAGAGGAGGGAACTTTGGTGCACAGGTCACGAAGAAGGAGGGTGATTTCAGACGATGAGCCTACACCCGTGGTTGTGCCTTCCGTGTCTGAAGTTAGATACTCTACCTCTGAAGATGCTTCTCCCTCTCCTGTACATGATTCTTTGGATCACTTATTCCGTGAAGGCTTTGGCCCCGCTATTAGTGAAGTTCCCTTGGCTATCTTTCCTGCTTCTTTTAGAGGAGTTCCTTCATCCGCTCATACTATTTCCTCCGCTCCCTTGGCTATTATTGCTCCCGTTGCTTCTTTTCTCGTGGCCTTCCCAGTTCCACAGACTTCCGTGCCTGTAGCTTATTCATCTCTTCCTGCTTCCGTGCCTTCCGTTGGGGAAGTAGGGTCTTCCAGCAGGGAGATGCGGCAGGTTCTAATAGAAGTTCCGGCTGAGGGAGTCTCTTCAAGAAAACTGGCGAGCCTGAAGTGTGGCTCAAACCCTTGATAGGCCCAACTGAGAGGTCCAATCTTGATAGCCATAACACCCTTACATGGGCTAATGAAGTCGTGCATACCTCTTGGAGCGGCAGATGAGAATCATGGCAGCGGAGTTGGCAGTGGAGAAGGCTTCTTCTAATCAGGCTGATAAGGACAAGAGCATCCTTGAGTCTTCATTTGCTGAGCAGTTGTCCCGTGCCTCAGAAGAAGCTAGGAGTTAAAAAGCCTGGCTGGAGCAGAAAGAGGAATACTCAGACGAGCTTGTGTAGTCTCTGACCCAGACCCAAGAGGATCTTCGCAATGCCTTGGACAAAATTTAAGGGCTGCCAAAGAAGCTGCTGAAGCTGAGTAAGAAGGGCTAAGAGCTGAGCTTATGATATGGGAGAGAGATTATGAAGCTCTTGAAGACGCGAAAGTCGTCGATGTTAGTTGGGCGTATATGAATTCTCGCCTCGACACATTGACGGAAATGAGTGGGAAGATTTCGACCTTGACGCTGAAATTGCTAAAACCAAAGAAGCCATGGAAAAGGCTCAACAAGGTCCGAATCTTTCCTCGCCTGAATGTGAGACTCCTGCTGTTCAAGATTCTTCATCCCAAGCGTCTCCTGCTCCTACTTCCAGTGAAGAAGTTGATCTCCCTTCTCAAGACAATTAAGATGTTGGTTCCCTTTTTTTTTATTTGATTGGTGATTACCCCCAACTCCATCGGGGTAAGTTTTTTGGATCTTTGAAAGTCCCCAACTGTCAGCTTAGGGGCACCTTAATGTAAATACAATATATACGGTTAAGTATTAGTTTAATACTTAGTTTCTACTTAGTCGTTTTAACATATAAATGCAGAATATGACTTTTGTTATTGAGTTTCTGTTCTACTCTTTAAGTCTTCTGCATACTTTATTTTTCGAGGTTTTAGTTTTACCTCTGAGTTTTGCATATAGAATGCTTTAGATTACTCGCACCTTTTCGTAATAGGCACGGTATAAAATGTGTGCCTTTTCGTAGTAGGCATAATTTATGAAAGAGGGCCTTTTTTTATCGACACTTAATGAAGAAGACGTCTCAACTTCATAATGGTGTAATAATGCAATAGAGTGATAGGAATTTTTCACATGTTTAAGAATTTTTCTGAGGAAAGTTTTTTGTTTGAACTTCTACAACATTTTACATGCGTTTGATTATCGTCTAAAACTCATGTTGCAATTGTTTTCTTTTAACAGATTTCATATACACTTGTATTTCATAATTTGTTTTCGTATGTAAAAGTTTTTTCGAGTTAATACAAGAGAATAACTGTTTTTCGTTCGTAAGTTTTTATAAAGGTTGGGTTTTTTACCCCTAACTGTTTTTGTTGACAACAGTTTTCAATAATCACGAGAAAGTGCTTTTTCATTCGTAACTGTTTTATTTGATAACAGTTTTTCAAACAAATACAAGGATTTTGATCTTTCATCCGTAACTGCTTTATTTGATAACAGTTTTACGTGTGAGTACAAAGATTTCGTAACTGTTTTTAGTTACAACAATTTTTGAATGAGTACATTGATGATGATCTTTTATCCCTAACTGTTTTTGGTTACAACAATTTTCTTTTGAATAAGTACAAAGTTGTGCATTTCTTCCCCGTGGATAATATTTTGCCTTTCAACCTGAACATGTTCGAAGGTTTTTTGGATCAGGCTTTGTATTTGAGTCTTAAGCTCTTTCGATTCTGCTCGTATCACTTGATTTGTTGGGTAGATGGATCTTTAGGCTCGAGCGTTGATTTTCTGATAGTCTTCTTTGCTTCGTCTTAGCCTTCCATACTGTATAGTCCCCCAAGTGTTTGAGCTTTGAAGAATGAAAACTCGAGCACTTGACTATTCCTTCCTTGTGGTCCTTTTCTTGAAAAGGAAAAACATGCGGGACCCGAAGGTATATAGTTTTTAGATGATGACTGCTTAACCCTTTTAAACGTCCATCAGAAAGTGTAACCCTAGCTCGGGAATTCAGTTACTTCCTCGCGTCTTTGCAGGTCTAATATCATCATCTGGTGATGGGTTAGCTTTATGCCTATCATCTAAAAAGGTTAGTAACATTTTAAATGTTCAAAATAAAATCGAACGTGTGATATCTGACCGGGGGTACTTCTTTTCCTTAGAAGTAGTACTTCTTCAAGTGGATGGCATTCCAACTTGTTGGTAGGATTCTTCCATCCATAGCTTTCAGTTCGTAGGCGCCCTTCCCAGCTATGCCTCGGACTTTGTAGGGTTCTTCCCAATTTGGACTTAGTTTTCCTGCGCCTGCTTCTTTCGTTGATTGAAAGACTTTTTTGAGGACGAAGTAACCAATCTTGAAGTATATGAGATGAGCTTTATGGTTGTAATAACACTCTATGATTTGTTTTTGAGCTGCCATCTGTATTAGTGCTTCTTCCCTTCGTGGTTCGAGTAGGTCTAGATTAGTCCTCAATTCGTCGTCGTTTGCTTCCTCCGTGGCTGTTGTAAACCTTATGCTTGGTTCGCCAATATCCACAGGTATTAAGGCTTCTAAGCCATAGACAAGTGCGGACAGAGTTTCTCTCATGGTTGTTTTTGAAGTTGTTATGTATGCTTATAGTACCGCTGGTAACTCATCAGGCCAATTTCCTTTGGCTTTATCTAGCCGCTTCTTTAGATTGTTGATGATGTTTTTATTTGTTAACTCAGCTTGACCATTAGCCACGCGGTGATATGGCGTTGAAGTGATCCATTTGATTTTCCAGCTTTCAAAGAATTCTGTGATTTGCGAGCCTATGAATTGTGGGTCATTATCACACACGATCTCCGTTGGTATCCCAGAACGGCATATTATGTTTCGCCATAAGAAGATTTTAACTTCCTTTTCTCGCACCTGTTTGAATGCTTCTGGCTCTACCCAATTATTAAAATAGTCGGTTAGCACGAATAAAAACCGTACATGTCCTTTAGTTGTGGGAAGAGGTCCTACTATATCTATGCCCCCTTTCATGAAGGGCCATGGGGATATTATTGGATGAAATAATTCCGCTGGTCGATGCATGTTATTGGCAAACCTTTGGCTTCTGTCGCATTTGGATACGAAGTTCTCAGCTTTTTCTTCCATCTTAGGCCAATATTACCCAGCTCTGATTAGGGTTTTTACCAAGGATCTTGCCCCTGAATGATTTTCGCAGTGTCCTTCGTGGACTTCTTTCATCACGAATTCCGTTTGGTTAGGTCCGAGGCATTTTTCTATGGGCCCACCGAACATCTTGCGATATAATGAGTTGCAAATGAGGCAGTACCGTGCAGCTTTGCGGCGAAGTGCTTGAGCTGTTTTCTTTTCTTCATGTATGGTTCCATTCTGCAAAAAATTTAAAATTTCGTTTCTCCAATCCCAGGTTAAATTGTTAAAAGTTACCTCATTTCTGTCCTGGTCGATCGCTGAATGGAATAGATGAACGACAATTGCATTGTCTTTGTTTGTTACTTCTGTGACTGCTGCGAGGTTAGTTAATTCATCTGCTTCTGCATTTTCCTCTCTAGGTATTTGTATTACCTTCCATGTTTTGAATTGTCTCACGAGCTCTCGTGCCTTTTCCAGATATTGTTGCATCCGAGTCTCTCGAGCGATGTAGGTCCCCTGCATCTAATTTACTACCAGTTAGGAGTCGCTTTTGATTACTATTTGCTCGATTGAAAGTTCTCGTGCAAGTTCTAGTCCTGCAATGGCAGCTTCTTACTCTACTTCATTATTAGTTATGTGATAACATTTGATAGCCTATCATGTCTTTTCACCCGTATGTGATATTAAGACTATGCCTAAGCCGACACCTTTTATATTGAAAGAACCATCGGTAAATAGGGTCCATAGACCCGGATTAGCACCGTTAAAGAGTTGTAACTCTTTCAGGGACAATGCTATTACTAAATTTAGCGACAAAATCAGCTAAGATCTGAGACTTAATTGCAGTCCTAGGCTGATATATTATTTCATGCTCACTTAATTCTATGGCCCACTTGGCTAATCTTCATGATAGTTCTTGTTTATGCAGTATGTTTCTTAATGGATACGAGGTGACAACTGTGATTGGATGACATTGAAAGTATGGCCTTAATTTTCTAGATTCCATGATTAGAGCTAAGGCTAACTTTTCTAGATGTGGATATCTAGTTTCAGCATCTAGTAATGTCTTGCTTTACATAATAAATAGGAGATTGCTTACCTTTATCCTCCCTTACCAATACTGCACTTATAGAAATTTTCGAGACGACAAGGTAGACGTACATCCTCTCCCCCTCCTTTGGCTTTGACAGCAACAAAGGTTTTGATAGATAAGCCTTTAGGACTTTGAGAGACTGTTGACATTCTTCAGTCCATTCGAACCGATTTTGCTTTTTGAGAATTGCAAAGAATTTAAAACTTTTTTCGGAAGATTTGGATATAAATCTTCCTAAGGCTGCAATTCTTCCCGTTAGTCTTTGAACTTCTTTTTTGTTTATAAGTACATCAGGTATTTCTTCTACAACTTTAATTTGAGCGGAATTTACCTCTATTCCCCTGTTTGATACAAGGAAACCCCAGAATTTACCTGATTCTACACCAAAAGCGCATTTTTCTGGATTCAGCTTCATATTATACCTCTTCGTCAATCACTTGGTTCTTGAATGTCCCTTGCTTTTTTTCTTCTGCTTAACAGGCATGAAGGATGGATCTTCATTTAGTTTATGAGTCATCACTTCTGGTGGGATACCTGTCACATCTGAGTGGGACCACGCAAAGCAATCTGTGTTAGCCTTTAAATAATCAATTAACTTACCTCTTCGATTGGGGCTCAGCCTCGTGCCTATATGCACTTTCTGTTCAGGTTTTTGTTCAAACAATGGAACAACTTCGAGCTCTTCCGTAGTTGTTTTGATGTGTTTGTCTTCATCTGGTTCTTGGATGACGTCCGGTCTGGAATCTACGTCCGTGTCATCCAATGCATCTTCCGTGGTGACTTGATTTACCTTCTCATGAGTATATCCTTCCGTATCTATTTGAACACTCACCTCTTTTGTACTTGTTGGGTCAGTAATTTTTTTCGTACTTGTTTGGCCGGTGACGTCTGTCTGGAAGATTTCTCTGTCTTCCGGTTCTTCTGTCTCTACTTTTTTGTTATAATGCACCACAGAATTTATATTTCTGGAGGTCTGTTGATCACCTCTAATCTGTCTGATTCCCCATTCTGAAGGGAATTTAATTACCTGGTGTAAGGTGGATGGTACTGCTTTCATGTCGTGGATCCAGGGCCTTCCCATGATTACATTATAAGCCATGTCAGTATCAATGACTTGGAATTTGGTGTTTTTAATTACTCCCTCGGCGTAAGTGCTAAGTTCGATCTCTCCTTTGGTTATCACTGTAGAGTTGTCAAACCCTGATATGGCTCGTGCCTTTGGGATTTGTCAAACATTGTAGAGTGATTTCCCATGAGCATTTCTTCCACGACTCTTAACAAGATGATATTGACTGAACTACCTGGATCAATCAACACTCTTTTAACGTTAGTGTCATGAATGCGTAAGGATATTACTAGAGCATCGTTGTGGGGGAGAATTAGTCCGCCAAAATCTACATCATCAAAGGTTATATCATCTACATATGGATTTTCTCGAACCCGCTTTTCGTGGGTAATTGTGACCTTCGAGGCTAATTTGCAAACTATTCCGTTCATTTCCTCTCCTCCATGTATCACGTTGACGGTTCTTTTTGGAGATGGAGGCTTCGGGCGCTCCTGCCTGTTCTTCATATATGCCTGTTTACCTTTATCACTAAACAATTCTGTTAAATAGCCCTGTTTCAATAGTTTTTCTATTTCACCTTGTAAAAATCTACAATTTGCAGTCCCGTGTCCATGATCATTATGGAACTCACACCAGAAATCTGGGTTCCTCTTATTTGGGTTTGACCGCATTTCTTTGGGCCACATAACCTTATCTCCCATATTTCTTATTATTGAAACAAGTTCAGGGGTACTTACATTAAAGGTGTGATCCCCAATTCGTGCATTACCTCTAGGTCGTTCATCTCGATCCTTTCTGGATTTAGATGAGGATGAGCCGGCATCTCTGTTTGGTGGTCTATAATCTGACCTAGTGTTTTCGAACCAGGGATGAGTTTCATGTCCCGATGGTCCTAAATAAGGATCGTACCTATTTTTACCCGATCTCCTGTTTGATTCGGAACGTCTGGATCTGGTATGATCTTCATCTTTCGAACGAGCAATGGTATCTTCTTCTATCCGAAGTTTAGTATTGTACCTGTTGTAAATATAATTCCACGTTGTAGCTGGGAATTCTCTTAAGATTTCTTTGAGTCTCCTCGTGGCTTCTGAGCTTTTGTCATTAGGTTACTTGTAAATGACATGGCTGCCCAATTATCAAGCACCCTTGGTAGTTGCATTCTTCCTAGCTGGAACCTGTATGCAAATTCACGGAGTAGTTCTGTGTCTCCTTGCTTTAATTTAAATATGTCCTCTATTCGTTTCTCGACTTTTTGTGCACCAAAATGTGCCTTTATGAAAGAATCTGCAAGCTCAGCAAAAGAATTAATTGAATTTTCAAGGAGAAGAGAATACCAGGTTAGGGCTCCTTTTTTAAGTGTCTCTCCGAATATTTTGACAAGGACTGATTCAGTCTCTTGTTTTGTTAAGTCGTTGCCCTTTACTCCGGTGGTAAAAGCAGTCACATGGTCGCGTGGGTCAGTTGTTCCGTCATACTTAGGAACGTCAGGCTTTTTGAACTTCTTGGGTATAAGCAAGGGTGCTGCGCTTGGTTTCCAAGGTTGTTGAGAATATCTATCAACATCAATGCCTTTGATAACATTTGGTACTCCAGAAATTTGCTCGATTCGATCGTTTTGTTCCTTCACTTGTTTCTGCAAGGTTAGTAGTAAATTTTGTAATCCAGAGTTATAAGTCATACCTGGTCTCGCTTCGAGAGATTCGTTAGGAGTGTCATCCCTTGCTGAGTTTACCAACCCAGACTGAGGATTTTCCATGGTGATAGTGTTATTGGGAGGTGGTGTCAGTGATGCAGGCGATGCCGCTGGTAATCCCCTTGCAAATTCTTGCAAATCTTGGCCCACGTACTCTGCAATCATTTGCTTTACTCGATCTTGTTCTACCGTTTGTTCATTATTATTGTGGTTATTATCAGATCTTTCTGGGGATTGTTCCCTTGAACTACGTGGGGTTCCTGAAGGTGATGGAACTGGGGTTCCATTCCTCTGCTGGTTGTCGTCGTTGGAGTTCGACATAGTTTAGAGGATTTAAATTGAAAAGCAAACAAAGATTATCAGATTTCCGGTAACGGAACCAATTTGTTTAACCAAAGAATTAGATCCTTTGACCAAAGCTATTTTAGGATGAACACGGGTTTCTATAATCCAGGAAATAATAACAAATAAAAAATAAGTAAGTAAATGGACAATAATATGATGCTCAGAAAAGTAAAATGTATTGTATTCGTAGTTCAGATGATCATACAAGTGATACCCTATCCCCTTATATAGGGAATTTCCTTAATATAACGTTTATCTCTTGGAATGATGGAACATTAATGACTAATTATTACATTAATATAACGTTACAAAGAATAACCATAACTGTTACATGAAGGTCGTGTAACGTGTAGGTCATTAATTGAAGATTTCTGAATCTACCCGTAGCTCTGTCTGGATTCATTTTGTCCGCGTCTCTTCCTTAACTCAATCAGGTTGAGTTTCTCGTGGCTGATTACCTCTTAGGTTTATTGAGCCGCGCCTCTTTATAGGTCCATGTCCAACAGTCATGTTTCCCTTGGTCCATGTAATCGGCTGAGTCATAAAGAATTATCATACGAGTGAAATTCTTTTTTTACCAATACACGCGCGGAGTGAAGCTAGATACAACGATTTGAATGATGAGTTGGCCGAAAAAACGGCGGAGTTGGATAGGGCCGAGAAATCCAGAACGTCCACTGTGGTTGAGGCGGCGGCCTTAGCGGGTTCCATCAGTGTCTTCAGATCTGAGTAGACAAATGAAGTGGAGACGTCTGTGCTTAAGGAGGCGAGACTTGAAGAACAGATTGGTGGCCTCGAGACAGAGTTCTTGGACTTGAACGAGCAAATTGTCGTCCTCAAGGCCGAGAAGGCGCAACATCTGGCTCAACCGTCTTCCTCCCACACTTATATTTATCCCAATGTTCCAAGGGATTTGTACGAGAAGTGGGTTCATGATGAGGCTCATCTTGATATATTCAGGGGCTTGATAATGATCGGTAAAGCTTCTGAGACGGAATTTGAGGATGCTCGTGCTAAGGCACGTACAGATCGGGACGCTTGTGGCTACAATCCCGGTACACTCGGGGAGGGTGATTATGAAGATGATTTGGACAGGCTCGAGCCAGGTGCTTGGTATGATGATGAATATTCCTATGGCCAGGGCGGTGGCAATGATGGCGATGGGGGTGATGCTGTCGAGTAGTGTACTTGATTTGTATTTTTGCTCTTCTTCTTTTTTTGTTTTGCGGGCACCTGGTTAGCCCTTGTAACATATCTTTTGGAATGATAATACTTTTGTTGTCTGTTCTTGAACTTCTTATTTTTCCTTCGAATGTTTTCC
Source organism: Nicotiana undulata (assembly GCA_005239495.1). NCBI lineage: Eukaryota > Viridiplantae > Streptophyta > Magnoliopsida > Solanales > Solanaceae > Nicotiana > Nicotiana undulata. The sequence goes on from ML285424.1 coordinate 56,139, forward strand.
TCTATTGACTGCCTTGATTGCGATTCACTTAGGCCGATTTTAAGTCGAGCTCGTGCGAGGTCAAATCGTTACTTAATTAGTTCGAGCTAAGTTGTGTGCAAATGTCTTAAATATTCGAGCGGGGTCGAATATGATTTGATTCGAACGAGGTTGTATGTAAATAATTTTGAACGAGGTCGAATGTCGACTTATAAATTGTTTCGAGCGCGGTCGAATGTTGGTCTATTCGAGCAAGGTCGAATATTGGCTTTAAAATTGATTCGAACGGGATCGAATGTCGACTTAAAAATTAATTTGAACGAAGTCGAATGTAAGTCGATTTGAGCAAGGTCGAATGTTGACTTTAAAATTTATTCGAATGAGGTCAAAAGTTGTTTCACGTATTGGCGTAATGTGTAAACTTAGTGGAGACATGTGAACATCATATGTTTTCATATTTCGCTTTGTTTATACATTCATTGGAGAAGTTTACATGTTTTCCTCTATTCGTACATACATTGGAGAAGTCCTTGTCTATCTAGTCCCTTCATTGGTCGACCTGGAGAAATAGTTGAGAGGTCGAGCGATGAACTTATACTTAACTTCGAGATGCCCTCTTTGTCGCCTCGTTAAAAACCTCCCCTAGAAAATCCAATTGGGTCAAAACTCGGGTGAGGGAAAAAGAGTATTACTTGGATGACGTCTTAACTTAGAAGTTGAAGTATTTGAGGTGAGCAACGTTCCAATTGTTTGGTAGAAACTTTCCCTCCATTGTTCTAGTTGGAACGACCCTTTGCTTACTGCCGCCGTAATTTTATACGGGCCGTCCCAATTGGTCCCCAATTTGCCTTCCCGTGGATCCTTGCTCGCCTTTGATTTGGCCTTGAGTACATAGTCCCCGACTTTGAGTGGCATGACCTTGGGTTTTTTGTTGTAGTACCGCTCTGCCTGTTGTTTTTGGGCTGCCATTCTTATGTAAGCCATGTCTTTTCGTTCTTCGGCCTCGTCGAGGTCTTGCCTTCTGCTTTCATCGTTGCTTGTTCCGCTCTCATTTGAATATCTTAGACTTGGTTCTTCGACTTTGACCTGTATCACTGCATCAGTCCCATAGACTAGTGAGTATGGCAATTCCCCAATGCTTGTCTTTGGCGTGGTGCGATTTGCCCATAGCACTTCTGGTAGCATCTCGGGCCACAGTACCTTGGCGTTTTCGAGTTTCTTTTTCATGATAGTTAATATCTCTTTGTTGGAGGATTCAACTTGTCCGTTGCCAGCGAGGTGATATGACGTGGAGAGTATTCTTTTTATGTGCCATTTCTCAAAAAACTCGGTGACCTTTTTCCTTGTGAATTGAGGTCCGTTGTCACAACTGATTTCTTTGGGGATGCCAAAGCGGCATAGATGTTCCTCTATATAAAGGCGATCACTTCTTGTTCGCGTATTTAGGCGAATGTACCTTCTTCCACCCATTTAGAGAAGTAGTCAATCAAAACCAAAAGAAATCTTTCATTACCTCGTCTTGTGGGGAAGAGGGCCGACGATATCCATTCCCCATTTGATGAAGGGCTAGGGCGACATGAATGAGTGGAGGTTATCTCCCTCTTGGTGGATCATGGGGGCGTACTTTTGGCATGATTCACATTTTTTAACAAACTCATCTGCTTCCTTTTTCATTGTGGTCCAATAGTAGCCTGCTCGTATGAGACACTTGAGTAGGGCTCGATTGCCGTGTGAGCCCCGAAATGACCCTCGTGGACCTCTTCAAGGACGCTCCTTGTCTGGTTTGGTCCCCAGACATTTTGCTAGAGGGCCGCCATACGTCCTCTTGTATAGGTCGTTGTTGATGATGCTATACGTGGCTGCTTGCATTCGAAGATTTTGGCTTCATTTTTGTCGTTTGGGAGCACGTCGTCCTGCAGGTAGGCGCTGATATGGTTGCTCCAGTCCCAAGTTAGTTAATAGTGCGTACCTCAATTTGGTAGATGGTTGAGTGGAGGAGTGTTACCACATTCTCTTTTGCGTTTAAGCTTTTGGTAGCTGCCGCCAATTTGGCGCGGCCATCAGCCTCGACGTTCTGCGCTCGAGGTATCTGGTCGAGCTGGCATTCGTCAAATTCGGGCAGTAGCTTGCAGATCTCGGCCTAATATTTTTGTATCCTTTGTACCTTGATTTGAAAAGTCCATGTGACTTGATTGACGACGAGTTGTGAGTCACATCGAAGGACTACCCATCATGCTCTATATTTGATGGCTAGTTTTAATCTTGCAATCACAGTCTCATACTCGGCCTCATTGTTAGTCATATCGGGACACTGTATGGATTGGAGAATTAACTCGCATGTCGGGACCTCGAGTACAAGTCCTAGTCCACATCTTGACGCATTGGAGGCGCAATCGGTGTACAAAATCCATAGGCCGCGCATCTTGGGGGAAGTACTAGTGGCTTCCCTTTCGACCTCAGGGATTATTTTAGTGCTGGAGCCGACGAAGTTGGCAAGTACTTGCGACTTTATCGTTGTTCGCGGTTGATAGGTTATATTGTGCTCGCTTACTCAATGGACCATTTGGCCAACCTAACCGACATCTCGGGTTTGTGTAGGATACTCCTTAGGGGAAATATCGTGACCACCGATATGGGGTGGCATTGGAAATAAGGTCTAAGTTTTCGATAAGCTATGACCAAAGCCAAGGTTAGCTTTTCGAGGTGAGGGTACCTCGTTTCGGCGTCGACCAAGGTTTTGCTAATGTAGTAGATTGGAGATTGCTTACCTTTATTTTCTCGGACCAGGACTGTGCTTACTGTAACTCGGACATGACCAGGTAGATTAGGAGGCGCTCTCCGGGTTCTGCCTTATCAAGATACGGGGCGAAGATAAGTACGCCTTCAGTTCTCTTAGGGCGTCGACGCACTCATAATTCCATTGGAGTCTGTTTTACTTTTTGAGTACGTCGAAGAATTTGTGGCATATATCAGAGGATCGTAAGATGAACCTCGATAGAGCAGCTATACGACCGGTCAACTTAAGTATGTTGAAGGCTTCCCTCTAATGGTCGATGTGTTCTTACTTTCTTTTTGACTTTATCGTCTATATATACTTCCATGGTTTTTCCGAGCTACTGTTCTTTGAACGTTTTGGTTACTAACCTATGATATGTCGCCCCTGCTAGAAGCACCTCCCTTGGTGGGTGATGAAAGTAGATTTTTCCTGGTCCTCCTCCTCCATGAGGATTTGGTTGTAACTCGAGTAGGCGTCCAAGAAACTTAACAGCTCGTGCCCTGCTTTTGCGTCGATGAGTTGATCAATGTGAGGCAGTGGGAATGAATCTTTCGGGCATGCCTTGTTCAGATCTGTGAAGTCTACGCACATGCACCATTTCCCGTTTTTCTTTTACACCATGACCATGTTGGAGACCCATTGGAGGGGTACTTTGACTTCGTGATAGATCCGTTTTGAAGCAATTTTTCCACCTCTTCGCGGACGGAATCATTTATTACGACATTGAATTTTCTTCTAACCTACCGTACCGGGGGTAGAGTGGTCAACGTTCAACTTGTGTGTTGCTATTTATTTCGGGATGCCTGGCATATCTACATGGGAAAAGGCAAACAAGTCTTCATTGTTAGTTAAAAATTTATGGAATTTACCTGGTTCTTGAAGTTTGCGGCCGATATAAGCTTTTTTGTTGTGGTCGCTTTTATCTATCTGAACGCGGTCGAGGTCTTCCACAGTTGATCTCATGGCTTCTACGACTTGGGGGGTCCTTGATGATGTATTTCCCTTCTTCACCGTCTGTCACGACCCCATCTAACAGGTCATGATGGCGCCTATCGTGGAGCTAGGCTAGCCAACCATCACACTGCTACGCTTTTGTTCAATTAAAATAGTTCACAATTAAATAATAAGCAAGCAACCACATCATAATTTATAGAAATAAGTCTTAACGTCCCAATAATATTCTAACAACCTCCCAAGAACTAGAGTCAATAGTCATGAGCATCTAAGAATAAATAAATCTAACTCTGCTAAAACTATAA
>ML285424.1:60416-103179 GCA_005239495.1 Nicotiana undulata
GTAGCAATTTCAGTATATCTCAGTAAAACTAGTGTGAAAACGAAGTAAATCATAGTTTGAAAACTCAGTAAAATCTTTCATAAAACTGCCCCTCGGGCCAAAATCATTTATCGTAACCATTGCCCATCAGGCATCCTCACAGTCACTCTGCCCATCAGGCACCCTCACAGTCACTCTTCATAAGCCTCGCGGGCATCACTCATTTGGTACCGGCGCTCACTGGGGGTGTGTTATAGACTCCGGAGGGGCTCCTACAGCCCAAGCGCAATAATAAGCCACAACATGGCAATAATCACACACAATATAGGCCCGCAACCTCACTCATATCATATCATCCTCACAATATAGGCCAACAGCCTCACTCGTATCATAACATTCTCACAATATAGGCCAGCAGCTTCACTCAGTCAGACACTCTCAATTTGCCCTTCAGGCCATAAATATACCGGGTTCTCGACCCAAAAACAGTATTTCATTTTCAAGAAGTAGTATCAAAATACTCTGAGTGTCAAAACAATTTCACAGAAAAGACTGAGTGAAAATCATAAAATATCAGTGAGGAAAATATTAAAACAGCCCCCAAGGGATTTAAACAGATCGGCACTAGGCCTCAAACATGGCTTACAGCCCAAATCATATCAAAATATATCTATACTATTAAGTATAGGCTTAGAAATCGGTTTCGCAACTCAATAGTCGCCTAAATAGGAAAGATGTTTCCAAAGTTTCCACCTTTTTATCTCAAAACCCGTGAAAGGGTGCATAGTCCGGGGTTTCATACCCTCAGGACAGGATTTAAAGACATTACTTATCTCAAAACTAGCCCGAAAAATATTCCGCAATGCGGTTGCCTCTCGAATCAACCTCCGCAGGCTCCAAATCTACCAAGTTCAGATTTTTATCATCAATATGGGCTTAAGGAACAATTTCTAATCGAAAGATATCAATTTTACTCAAAAATCCGAAACCGGGCAAAACCCGACCCCCGGGCCTGCGTCCCGAAAGTCAGAAATTTTTACAGAAAAGTGTTCTTCATCTTCCCACGAGTCCGTAAATATAAAGAACACCAAAATCGGAGTCCGTTTGACCCCTCAAATCGACCCTTGAAGGTCTCATAATCTCATGCCCCAAAATCCTATTTTTTTCTATTGTTTTTCATGAATTAAAGGCTGGGATTATGGTCTATAATCAGGGGGAAACGAGTTTTAATGATTAGAATACTTACCTCAATGAAGAACTAGTATTTCCCTCTTCAAAATCTCTCCCAAGAGCTCTTTTCCGTACAACAATGGTGTAAAAAGGGGTTTAAGTCGCGGATTAAATATTTAAATACTGCCCAGTGATTCCTTCACCGTGATCGCAGCTCTTCCCCTGCGATCGCATAGTGTTATGGTCTTGACTTCTGCGATCGCAGCTTTAAGCACGCGATCGCAACCATGCCCACGCGATCGCGATGCACCATCAGCCGCTCCCTCACGTGCCCAATTTACTCTACGTGATCGCGAACTCCATTACGCGATCGCAGTTCACACCCCGCTCATCTCACGCGATCGCGATCTCCTCCATGTGATCGCGAAGAACAAAAATCTGCCATTCCTCAGCTAACCCTACGCGATCGCGGTCAAGTCCACGCGATCGCACTACTTAAGCCACTCACCCTACGCGATCGCGGACCATTCCTCGCGATCGCAGTGAACAAATTCCAGCTGCATAAACACCAGAAAACCAGCAGTGGTTTCAAGGCTAAAACGAGTCCGTTAATCATCCGAAATCAATCCCGAGCCCCTCAGGACCCCAACCAAATATACCAATACATCCCATAACATCACTCAAACTTAGTTGCACTCTCAAAACACCAAAACTAAGATCAAAACACCAAATTCACATCGGATTCAAGCGTAAGAACTATTGAAACTTCTAAAATTCACCAATGATGTCGAAACTATCCAAATCAACTCCGATTGACCTAAAATTTTGCAGACGAGTCCAAAATGACATTACGAACTTGTTCCAACTATCGGAATTCCATTCCGACCCCGATAGCCTATTTTCCACTGCCATCCGGAATCCCCAAAAACTAACTTTCACCAATTCAAGCCTAATTCTACACCGGACATCACAAAATTATTCTAAACACACTCCTAAGTCCCAAATCACCTAACGAAGCTATCCGAGCCATAAAATCCGCATTCAGAGGTCGTTTACCAATAAGTCAACTCTTAGTTGACTTTTCCCATTTTAAGGCTATTCTTTAAGGACTAAGTGCCTGAATTCTCATTTAACCATTCTGATGCCAAGCCTATCAACTCTAACACATTAATAACAGAATAACCAATCTATAATAAGTCAATAACAACAGTTATAATACAGGTTTTTACGTAACGACAGACCGGGTCGTTACACCGTCTGACCTCGACCTCGCTAATTACTATGTTTCTATGCCTTTACCTTTCAATTGTTGGGTGAACATGCAGTCTTGGGTGGTGCGATAGCATTCTTGGGCCGTGCGCTGCTTGCCGCGAATGCTGAACACTCCCCACGAGGTGGGAAACTTGACGACCTGATATAGGCTGGATGGGACGACACTCATGGCCTGTATCCAAGGTCGTCCTATGATGGCGTTGTACGCAGTGTCTTGATCCATGATGTGGAACGTTGTTTCCAGGGTGATACCACCAGCTAGAACGGGTAGTGTGATTTCTCCGGAGGTCCGGTCAACTGCATTGTTAAAACCTGTTAGTGTGATGCAGCGTGGCACTATCTTATCTTCGAGCCTCATTTGTGTGAGAACTCGAGGATGGATAATGCACGCGCCACTTCCTTCATCTACCATAATCCGTTTTATATCAGTATCTGAAATGTGTAAATTAATAACAAGAGCATCATAGTGAGGAAAGGTCAAACTGTGGGTATCTGACTCATCGAAGATGATACTTTCTTCGAGGTCGTCATACCGTTCATGGGTGATCAACCACTTCAACTTGTGAGTGGTTGTGAATTTCACATTGTTGATTATCGCGTCATCACCTCCAACGATGATCACCTGGATGGTGCGGGCTGGGGAGGGCGGCTTCGGGGGGCCTTGATGTTGTTCTCGCCCTCGAGCGAAGTTTGCTCTTCCTCGGTCGCTCATCAGCTCTCTCAAATTCCCTTGGTGGAGCATGTTCACTACCTCTTGCCCCAAGGCGATGCAGTCCTCCGTCTTATGACCTCGTTCCTGATGGAATTCACAGAGGGCGTTCGACTTTCTGGTGTTTGGGTCGGACTTCATATTTTGTGGCCATTTCACCTTTACGTCAAGCTTCTCTAGGACGTAGACTATCTCTGAAGGAGAAACAAAAAAATTGTGAGAATATAATAGTGGAAGCATACCTCTTTCGTTTCAGTGAGTCTCTATTTGCGGCCTGGACGGACCGTCTCCATGGCGGCGGGGGGGTGACAGCAGTCCTGACGTATGGCTGATGTCTTTCGCGGTCGAGGCGCGGACCTACATGATCCCTTCTGTTATCATTTTCGCAATCTTTTCTTGACTCCATATGGACTGACGTCATCCACTGGGTCGGTCCGTTGAGGTCTTCTTCGTCCACTCTCACCTCGGCAAAAAAGGCATTGTGTATTTCTTCCCATGTGGTGGGGGATACTTCATGAGCCTGCTCAACAGTTTTCTGGTCGCCGTTGAACCGGTCCTGTTTAGCCCGTTTTGGAAAGCTTCTATCGATATTCCCTCTAATACATTAGGGATGGTCATTCGCACTCGGTCGAACCGGGCGAGGAAGTTCCCGAGCCCTTCGTCGGGTAATTGTTTAATGACGAATATATCATTCACCCTTGCCTCTGCTTTCTTGGCCCCGACATGGGCGGTGACGAACTTGTCGGCCATCTCCTAAAGTATTTCTATGGATCGTGCTGTCCAGAATATTCCCCAGGTCGAGACAGAGGGCAGAATAAAGTCTGAAATGAATTGAGTTTTTTTTGTCAATTCACTTTGACCAGAAGCTGATCTCATCCCCCCTTATTAATAATAGTAATATCATACTAGCTCGATAGTGAAGTAACTAATTGTTTGAATAGTTGTTACTTATTATATTTTATCGTATTTTTATTTTAAATATAATATTTATTTTGATTGTTATTTTAATTTAATTGTATTGTATCATTATATCCGTCGTTACGCGACGGCGAAAAGTGCCATTATGTAACGACGGATTTGGCGTGATGATGTCGTTACCTTACTTTTTCCTCTCATCTTGCCCTTCCTTATTATTAAGTAATCGTATTTTATTCTTTACCCTACTTGTTTATACAATAATTCTACTTTATATCGTACTTTTTCTTAGTAATGTTACAAATTTATTCTCCATATTGTTAGTGCATGACATCATCAAACGACGACAAACGATATAATCTATTTAAACATCGTATTCATCAAACAAATCAATACAATACATTATAAAACGACATGTAATAACCATCCAAACAAGTTACATTGGAAGTACATTTCACTTGCTTTTTAGAGGATAAAAAGGAACGAGACAAGGCGAATTTGTTACTACTCAATAATAGAAAGACACGGAAGGGAAATAAATTTTACTATATATCTTACAGAAAGAAAAACTAATTTCATGTATATTGTAGTACTTTGTTAGTGATTTCATTTGTTTATTTCTTTACTTTCATTCTGTTAGGAGAGCACTATACCTTAATACAAATATCATCTCTAGTGTTACGGCATGCAAAAGGCATGGGATGAATGTTTTGACGTTATAAATAGTGCATATGGCATAAGCAGGTATGAATCTCGTGATATCAAATGATATGGGGTATATAAAGGTAATGTGTGCGCAGTTCTTACTCTTATCTAGAAAAAATAAAGAGGTTGTTTCCGGTAGAGGCGGATCCAGTTCATCTGCTACGGGTTCCCGTGAGCCCAGTAGCCTTTGTGTAGAGCCTGTATTTGTATTGAAAAATTCATTAAATGTATAAGAATATTTAGTTTGGAACCCACTCCGTTCATCCGTTTAGTATTATATATTAACTTAAAATTTTTGTAAGAACCCATGAACCTAAAATCCTGGATCCGCCTCTTGTTTCTGGTAAACCCTCGGCTCAAAATTTTCGGTAATCAAACAGTATAAAGATAGGTTAACACTTAAAAGTCCTAATAATCCAAAATTAACATCATTTAGCCACCACTTTAAAGTACCACAATTAATTTCAAAATGCTGTATTCCATCTAAAAGCATGTTCGATATTTGTGTATGTTCAGCTTGCTAATTCTATTTAAAGACAATAGTGATAGCATAGCTAGCCCCCTAACATACAAAACAGCAACTTTAAATTTATAGATAGGGTGACAGACAGGCGTGCAGCGTGCTGGGTCGGATATAGGTATGTCAAAACGGATAATACAAAATAAAAAGAAAATTATCTTATCTGACATATATTTAATACGGATAAAAAACAGATTAATCGGCTGATCATATGAATATCCATATTATTCATCACTTCTTGAATATGATCACCCTTGAAAATATTCCTAATCTCCCAACTTAAAGAACCCACAATTTGAGATTTTACAAATATAAAAGTTAAACTCATTAGTTATCTATATTCTAAGCGTATAATATATTTTTTTTTCTTCATATTTGACCCGTTTTTAAAAAGTTTATTATCCAACCCATTTTTTCTATGGACTAGTTTTAGTATATGTGCGTTGCACGTGTATATCACGTCAAATTTGTTAGTTATATAGTATTTGTAAATATAAATATTTTATTGCATAAGATATGTTATGATGTCTCTCATCTAACATCTCTTTATAAACGATGTTCTTGGTGTATATATTTTCCCAATTGTGGCTATGTTTTTAGTGTATGTTCCCTTTCATCGCTTGATTGCTTTGCCATGATCAAAAAATTTATGGTCGACATTAATCTTTTGAAAGAGAAATATATAGTTGTTCGTGCGGAAAACCATGCCGTGACAAATAAAGTTCAACTTTTGCAATTGATTGACAATGTGATAAATCAATGCAAATATTGTTTTTGAACAAATTGATCTTTATAAATAAAAGTAGAGTTTTACATTTCTTTATAATTACGAATAGTAGTGCCACATTCAATATAAAGTTTTGAGGGAGGTGTTTGGAGGTTAGTGGTCCGATAGCGTACATTAGGGTTATTAAGGATATGTATGATGTTGTTAAGATTCGGGTAAGGACTGTGGGTGGTGACTCGGAGCATTTCCCTGTGGTGATGGGATTGCACAAGGGATCGGCTCTTAGCCCATTTTATTTTCCTTGGCGATGGATGTACTGTCCCGTCACATCCAAGGGGAGGTGCCTTGGTTCATGCTATTTGCCGATGATAGAGTGTTGATTGACGAGATGCGTAGCGGAGTTAACACGAGGTTGGAGGTTTGGAGACAGACCTTGGAGTTTAAAGGTTTCAAAATGAATAGAACCAAGACAAAATACTTTGAGTGCAAGTTCAATGACGGGACCCATGATGCAGATGTAGAGGTTAAGCTTGATGCTCAAGTTATCCCCAAGAGAGCGAGTTTTAAGTATCTCGGGTCTATTATCCAGGGTAATGGGGAGATTGACGAAGAAGCCGCGTATCGCATCGGAGCGGGAGGGATAAAGTGGAGGCTCACTTCAGGTGTTTTCTGTAATAGGAATGTGCCGCTAAGACTTAAGGGTAAGTTTTATCGAGTGGTGGTTCGACCGGCTATGCTGGGGCTGAGTGTTGGCCAATCAAGAACTCGCAGGTGCAAAAATGAGAGTAGCAGAGATGATGATATTGAGATGGATGTGTGGTTGTACCAGGAGAGATAGGATTAAGAATGAAGTTATCCGGGACAGAGCGGGAGTAGTCTCTGTGAAGGACAAGATGCGGGAGTCGAGGCTGAGATGGTTCATACATGTTAAGAGAAGAAGCATCGATGCTCCTGTTAGGGGGTGTGAGAGGTTGACCATGGAGAGTTTGAGAAGAGGTCGAGGTAGGCCTAAGAAGTAGTGGGGAGAGGTGATTAGGCAGGACATGGCGTTGCTTCAGCTCACTGAGGACATGACCCTTGATAGGAGGGTGTGGAGGTCGAGGGTTAAGGTAGAAGGTTAGCAGATAGTTTATAGTTGTTCACCGATAGTCTTAGTAGCATACATGTCCCTTCATATTCTTATATTTTTATTACGTTATGTGGTTTTGTTCCCCTCAATTATTGTATTCCCTGTTGCTATTATTTGGTACTACTTATCTTTTATCTCTCCCTTTTTCTTTTCTCTTCCATTTTTCTTCCTTCCTCGCTTTCCTCTTCTTCCACTTGCCCTTCCTGAGCTGAGGGTCTATTGGAAACAGCCTCTCTAGCTGCATTAGGTAGGGGTAAGGTGTGTGTATTGACTACCCTCCCTAGACCCCACCTGTTGGGACCAAATTGGGTGTGTTGTTGTTGTTGTTGTAGTGACGCATTCAGTCAGAATTTTGATATAGAGCTCTATGTTATATTTATGCAATAACAAATTCCAAGAGATAATTCTATGTTGGTTAAAATCATAAAATATAAAATTATCTCATTATTAGAATTTGAATGAAGTAGGATAAAGTTTAGACTTTTAACACCTGAATATATAACACTTCCACGGCCAGATATTTAACATAAAATAATTGGGATGTTTATATTAATAAGTCATATTAAGTACTCGTAGCTCTAGTTGCTGGTGTGAAGGTTTCTTTTAGTTTTCCGAGCAAACAAATTTGCATCGTACTATGGATTTAAAGAAAATTTATACAGAACGCGTATTAAAATGTTTACTAAAAATAAATTTAATTGCTTTAACATCATATAGAGCATGATTAAATATTGGAATAATGAACTCCTAACAAACACAAAACATCATTTTGTAGCTAAAAGGAAACAATATTAAGCTCTTTATTCATGATATTTCAGTCATGTATCGAAATTTAAGTTCAATTTTTTGTACTCAAAGTGATAACTTCTTTCAATTCTACCCTTAATATATTATAGATTAATAATAAAAATTTAATTTGAAAAAACTACTCTTTTACATTCGGTCCTTAGTTATACACTCACAACATGCAAGAGTCGAGATAATTTTATGATTGAAAAAATAAATGCACGATATTATGTGAGAAAAAAAAAGGAGAAAGTCACTACACATAACTTAATACATAAAACAATAATGTAATTACATACATTAATTCATATTGTTATGTGGTCATTTTTAACTTGCCAAAAATCTCCTTAACAAAAGATGTTGCGCAACCCGCGTTGTTCCTGCAAACTTCAATTCAATTATAGTATAATTAACTGGGTTCCAAAATCTAATAAATATCTTTACTGGTCAGAGGAATCTTACTAATTAGGTATCTTTCACATTAAATTCCGTAAAAATACAATCAATACCGAATAAATATATCATGTAATCTGTTCTCAAATATTGAATTAGATTTGCTGAATTGAATAACACAAACACGCACCCTACAATTTATATACACGTCCCCTAACTACATAAAAATCTTGTATTTTCATTAGTATGCTAGATTTATTTAAAAAAATAAAGGAATTTAATGAGTACTACGATTTTTAAGAAAACACATGAGAACTTCAATTGAGAATCAATAATTAGTCGCAGACGTGAGCAACAAAAATATTTTCGAACTCATCAACACCTAGAGAAACCATATAGCAATTTGCCTCCTTTGAACTTGCACGATGCTCTTCATGACTTCGTCTCAATATATGTCGGCTAATGGTGACACCAATAACTTATTTTGAATTAAAACTTCATGGAATAAACCCTAACATAAAGGCAAAAACATCAAACCTAATTTAAATAAGGAATGGTTTATATATGTTAAATTTTAGTTGATATTTAGAGTCCTTAATAATATTAGGACTTTTACATAATTCAAACAAAGAAAGATTTAACTAAAATTTCAGTTAATTTTATTGTCCTAGATATTAGGAAAATAATTTAAATTACAATTTTGTCCAATATAGTAGTTATTTTTAAAGGGTAAAAAAGATTAACGACAAATCGCTAAGGGCATGTGTGCTTTTAATATAGTAAGATAATATGGATGAATAACTATTTTCTTTTAACCATTTTGTCACCACTATTTATAGATAAAAGATTTAGCCAACGACTGAAAAAGTAGCTTCTAGTTTTATTGCAGGGACAATCATGTTTTATAGAGCAAAATAGATCATTAACTATGTAAAGATAAAGATATCTAGGATTTCAAACAAATACTTCTGACTGCTTCAGAGGTTACCATCTCTTTCTGCAGGGTTAGCCCCATCATATCAAAGAACACCTAAAATGGGGAAAAAGGACTCTGAACTAGCTGAAATCAATATATGATTCAGCAGAAATTACGGACAATTAATGAGAACGGTATTCAATGTGCCGGATTCATAAGAATACTCACTCAAGCTAGTAATGGTGAGTATTCTGAGACTACCTTCAAGAAACTAATGGTTGCATCACAGTTGCGAAGACTGAAACATGTGGAGATATTCCTGAAGGCAGTAAACTGAGATGGCTGCTTCTCCGTAATGCAGAATACACAGTGAAGGGACAACATGAAGTTCGATGTTTTGTTCACCCAAATTTCAAGATAAGACACCTTCTTTTCTTGTCAGATCTTCCAAATTTATATCAAAGTTCAAGCCCATATTTGGCAATGCACTGAGCATTGCAGGAAGATCACGTTGTAGCGTTGCAGCCAACTCCTAGGAAAGGTAACACCAAAGACGACATTGAATAAGCATCACAACAAATACAGTGGCCCTATATGTGCTCAAAATAAAATGCATAAACAGCTTACCTTTCTCTTCTTATCCTTTTGACGCTTTATCACCTCCAAAGGCCAGTCCGCAACTAGCTTTTGAAGTTCAACCATGAAATTTTGCCTTCTCGAATCGGGTATTGTCTGCAATGAACATCAGTACTTTCAAGTGTGGTCAAGGTAAATATGCATGAAATGCAATGAGGGCCAATATTGCAGGATATGTTAAGAGCAAGAACATGAGAATAATAGGTAAACAATAACAATCCGCGTCATTTGTTCAGTACTATTACACAAAAGTCTTAATCACAATGACAAGCAGAAGGGATAAAGTAATTTCATTTATCTTGTTCGGTTAAGAAACAATAGAGGATAAACAAAGATGGAAATGCATGTCAACCTTCTTCCTTAGTTTTTCAAGCACCATTTAATTGGATGGAATGCACCAAAATCTGGGACCTATAAACCTTCAACAAAGAGAACTAAAGCATTCAAACCCCTCTTTCTTCCCTTTCCCTCCCCTTCATTGAACCAAGCATTGTAAAAACAGCAGTCTATAATCACAGATCACAACAACCCCCCCACCACCCCAACCCCAAAGCGTTTGGAAGACCAGAACAGTAAAGAAGATTGGATGAACTTTAAAGAATTTAATATCTGACAAATCATATAGAATTGGATGATTTGCTCTCTGACATCAGGTGCATACCACACGATTAACGTATCAGTCGGTCAATTTATGAACATTCAAGAAATCAATATTTGAGTAGGAAAAAAAAAAAGAAATCAACATCTGATGCTGCCGATAATTGAGATGGTCACCTATATTAAAAAGCCTATTCCAAGGGGGATACATGATCAATTATCCCAAAAGGAAAGGAGAAAAATTGGGGGGAGGGGCGCATACATGATAATGAATTTTCAGTAATTTATCAAATTGCTGAAGTCAGTAGCGCACATTATCCATTAATCGATATGATGAACAATCTTTAGACTGCATCCATTGTAGTTGTCTAAGAGCAGACTATTCTCACAGCTCCGGTTCCAACCTAATATCCTACCATTGCACAAGCTATGCTATGCTTGATGGCACCCTCTCCATAGAACAATAGAGACTTCAAAACAAGCAAAAACTGGCAGGCACCTGATTGAGTGATTGAATGATGGCAGCAGCATCTCCAGGTTTGTGATCAATCAGGAAAGCCTACAAACGAAGTCAAAATTTGTTAATATCGACTCTGCCCTTCTTCAGTGCTTGGATATACATTTGCTGAAAGAAGATGTTAAATAGTAGGTGCACTTGCAACTTGTAAGCAACTAAAAAGATAAGACATGAGTTTCATAATCATCATCAAGATATAGAAACCAATCAGCTAGTCGATTTCACAACCAAAGTTAAAGGAGTTCCCAAATTAGCTTTCATAACAATGATGCTGCATTTTACCATTATCCAGACTGCTCCAAGGCTGTCAAAAACTACTGGGGCTCTGTGGGAAAATACTTGCCTAGCACTATATATCAACCATGTGTTGAACTTGATAGCTTGCCCTTATATCAATAAGACTCGTCACATAGCTATGGCTGCCTACTTCAGTTGAATATAATTTGATGGGAAAGAGGAGGTGTTACTATTCAGAGCAATCCAAATGCACGTTCTTTCGACAGGTAAGTTACAGTGGTGTTAAATGCAAGAAAGCACCAAAAGATGTGTCAACAAGTCTACTATCGAGAAATCAAACATTTTTTTTGGACACTTCTCCAGTTGGATATATGAAACAAATTGGGATCCCCTTTTAGGTCATTCATTTCTGTGCTGAAACAAGAAAGAGAGGGAGGTAAAGGAAACGTAAAATAAATCAAAACTAAAAAAACGAATTACCTTAGCACATGAAAGTCCACTTGCAAGAGTATGTTCCTTCATGGATTCTGATCGTATCTTCTCAATTTTCCACAAAGCATCCACGTCTCCTTCGGAGCAAAGATGCAGTAACAGCCGAGTGTCAAAGCCACAGCAGTAAGCTTTAGTGTTCATCAGGAAACTATAACCCCATAACTGAAGCCACTAAGAAATTCGCTCTATTATTTGGTGCACTTTTAAAAACTAACCACCAACCACCATCGTACTCGTGCATATGAGAGGATTCTGATATAAAGTTCTAAATATTTGAAGTTTTAAATAGGAGAAAAGGAAGAGCAAGTACCTATTTTTGAGGCAAACTCCATCCAAGTGTCCAAGGAAGTCTTTCGTAGCTTCACTCCTGCTTTGACAAACCTTTTACCATACTTACACATCAAGTCCCAGTTATCAGTTTGGGAGCAAATGCTGCAGTAAATCAATCCAACAAGTAAAAAGATCTTTTTAGAAAGAATGAAGTGTATAAGGAACAGGAAGCAACAGATTATAGTTCAGCCAAGACATAATAATAATATAGATAATTGCAGTTACTTGCGTTAAGATACATATTATTACGTTAACGCTAGCATAGCTAAGTGGCATTTTGCGTACATGCCTCTTCAAAATAAGTACAGTATCTATCATCCTATCGGCACAAACCTCTAGGATGTAAGCTAGGGCCCTAGTCTGAAGTATCCAAAAATTAAGGAAGGACTACACAACTTGATCTCAAAAAGCACATTACTACTCAATTGTGTTATCATAATTTTAATTGAACTAGAGCAGGTCATTGTCTTTATCGCAACATGATGTGACAATGGGTGCAATCCAGCTGGAAAAAAAAAATGCAACGTAATGTGCAATTCTCGAAATCGGTCTTGACCTCAAAATAAAAGTATTAATGTGTATAAAACTATGAAAGTCCTAGCACAGTTAAGTTTAACAAATAGACCATTAGAATGGAGAAAGAAAGCTTGAAAAGCTCACCAACTCAAATAGTTATCAATCTTCTTATCCAAAGTAGTAGAAAATCCCTATTCAACTTAAAGGTTCCTACTTCCCAGAAAGAGTGCTCAAAGCATGATTAATTATGTCTATTGTCAGTAAAAGAACTGAACATTGACGATTTCATCGATATTATGATCCTCATATTACAGAAATATAGAAGTGTCATGCTGGAAAAGAATAGGATCGCCAGGGATTCAGTTAGACAACAGAAAATTAAAATAAAAAGCAAAGAGGTAAGAGATATTTGGTAACAGTTTGTACTGGATCAGTACCTGAAGACAATTTCTGCAGTTCCAGGCTGCAGGTTCAAATCATTCTTCTTCACCAGTTTCATAATTTCTACCAACAGTTTAACATCATTATGCTGTTTAGCAAACAACTGCAGTCATACAACACCAAAGTTTTACATGGCTTAGTCATCACACACATATCATACATCATGAAACCAAAGTAGAACTCCAAATTACCAGTAAATGGTGAGCAGATCCAATATTAGGAGTCAACCCGTACACATTATGCTTCCACAACACCTTCTTACCTATATACAAGGTGAAGCTTTAACATTCTCAACAAGCTCTTAGTAAGCAGAAATACTTGAAGATTCAGTTTAACAATCCATCAATCCATTCAGATACCACTGAAAGAAATAATTGCATATGATATTTGCAATTTTTCTTTCACCTCATTTATTGACTACTCAAGTTATTCGTCTTTTAGAAAGCTTTAACTTACACATTATAAAATCCATAAAGACGACCAAAAGCATATCCGGCATGTCATCCCAGCAAGAATTCCAATCCTAAGATTGTCAATCTTTCCCTCTTAAAAGTTTGTAACCACAAAAATTTCTTAAAAACTAAAATATTTCAAGTATATTCCTACTTAGGATTTTTCCCTCAGAAGAATAATGGAGATTTTAACTAGAATGTTTACAAAAATTAATTTTACCTAGCTTGGATGAACAAGTGTACAGGGTCAAAGCAACGTGATGAGATGCACTTCCGCTTTCAGTTTAAAAGTCTAGCTTCCTTATTACTAACAAGTTTGCACTACAAATGATGGGAACAAGCAACTAAGCTTAAATACGGAAGAATAGCAAAGAGAACTCAGAAATTTACCCAAGTAAAGTTATTCATCTTTTACAAATCTTTAACTTACACATCAGAAAATCCAGAAGCATATCCTGTGTGTCATCCCAGCAGGAATCCCAATCCTAAGATGGTCAATCTTTTCCTTCTAAAAGTTTGTAACCACTTTATTTTCTTTAAAAACTCAAATGTTTCAAGTATATTCCTACTTGAGATTTTTCACTCAGGAGAACGCAGGAGATTTTAACTAGAATTTACAAAAATTAATTTTACTTAGCTTGGATGAACAAGTGTACGGAGTCAAAGCAACGTGATGAGATGCACTTCCGCTTTCAGTCTAAAAGTCTAGCTTCCTTATTGATACTAACAAGTTTGCACTACAAATGATGGGAACAAGCAACTAAGCTTAAATACTGAAGAATAGCAAAGAGAACTCAGAAATTTACCCAAGTCAAGTTATTCGTCTTTTATAAATCTTTAACTTACACATCAGAAAATCCAAAAGCATATCCTGTGTGTCATCCCAGCAGGAATCCCAATCCTAAGATGGTCAATCTTTTCCTTCTAAAAGTTTGTAACCACTTTATTTTCTTTAAAAACTCAAATGTTTCAAGTATATTCCTACTTGAGATTTTTCACTCAGGAGAACGCAGGAGATTTTAACTAGAATTTACAAAAATTAATTTTACTTAGCTTGGATGAACAAGTGTACGGAGTCAAAGCAACGTGATGAGATGCACTTCCGCTTTCAGTCTAAAAGTCTAGCTTCTTTATTGATACTAACAAGTTTGCACTACAAAGGATGGGAACAAGCAACTAAGGTTAAACACTGAAGAATAGCAAAGAGAACTCAGAAACTTACCCAAGTCAATGGCGCCAACACGTACACAAGCCTTTGTAATGTCCTGGCAGAGGGCACAATTGAAGTTTTCATGGATACGGAGATTTGAAAGTCTCTGCACTCAAACATACACCACATGCTACTTACCATTAGACGAGCAAATTAACAAGGACCTCCTATTAATTCAACGAGATAAAGAGACTAACAAATATCCGAAGTCTCTGCAAAATGTCGTGTAAAAGATTAACATCTTCACGGTTCGCACAACTTTGTATTAGGGACCACAACCAAGCATTTGGTGGAGCAGATCTTTGTTCCACGACAGATTTCAGCATCTTATCATACAATTCCTTCACAGACTCTGCTATAAAACTACGATTCAGAAATAAATATAAAGATCAAAATCATACGAGAAAACAAACTATCACCTGTTGCCGCACTACTTTCAACTGTCCCTGCTTCTGTAGAAAATGATGCCTTGAGCATCATAGAGCATTTTTCACATTGACATACATTTCTCTGATTATTGTGTTTTGTTTGTATATAATTTCCACAAATTGCAGTACCTGTTTATTCAGAATAGCTATCTTAGGATACCGATATATCAAATCTGTCATTTAGCTGGAAAAAACAAAGCAACTTTACTAGCATTCCAGCATAGCCTTGTCGAAGTTCAAAATCAAATTAATTAGAAAATCTTCAAATAGCAATCATTATTTCTATATAATCAAATTTTTCGCAATTTTTGACCTAGTAAAATCCAGATTAAAAAAACATCCTCTTAGTCAAATCGAAAATGAATAAGTACCAGAGGTAAAGTAACCACGTTGTGAAGAAGAATTGAGGCATGATTCAGTAGCTTCATAGGTACAATGAGATTGAATTCGTGACACTGAGTTGAGCAGAATCGGAGACGAAGAGTTTCTCAAAACCCTAACGAGCTGGCGAGCCTTCAAAACCCTTTGCATTTTTGCTTCGCCTAATCGAATCAGGTGTTCCCAATTTTTTCTGGGAACGTCGACAGATCAATCCGTCCCAATTTTTGAAGTGTGGACTTATCAAATGGTCCAAACAAGCAAGTCCAATTACCTGATCCATATTAAAAAAGAAAAAGGAAAACTTACCAACCTCTAGCCATTAGTCATAAAATTATCAAAACTAGCCAAACATATATAAAAATTGATAAACCAAATAAATAAGGTTTTTTCTCTCAAAGAATCACATGTAAAAATCTTCTTCCATATTTTTAAGCGTGATTAGCAACATTAGATGCAAGACGAAAAGGAAATTTCATGGATTAAGTAGCAAATAAGGTGATGAAATATAAAAATATATACAATATTTCAAAAATCTAAGCAAAAAAAAAAATTCAATGGGTATAGTTGAAATTCATTGAAAACATATAGATAAGTCAATATACAAAATTTGAGGAAGATTGGAGCTGATTTGGACTGATTTTGGATCAAAATTTGTAATTAAATCAAGTTCAAAAAATTATTCTGCGACATATGTATCAAACATGTATGACGCATGTATCTCACACACAGATATACATGGATATACATGTGACACACAATTGATACAAATATGATACATATGTGATACACAAATAATACACAGTGTGATACACCCATCATTTTTTTCATGTGCAGCTTTTACTTCGAATTTTTAATTCGAACCACCTCAAAACTTCACTAAATCATCCCAAAACTTATAATCAAGCTTCATAAGAAGTACCCAACATATTTTAATAACACCCACTCAAAAGAAAACAAAAATTTGATATTTTTGCTACAAATAGCTAATTGGCTAATATTAATAATATTTTATGAAGTGACCAATTTTTGTAATGAGCTAGTTATAAATGAACATAGCTGGTAATTTTCCCAAAAAAAAACTTGTTGGGTCAGGCTGGTAATTTCCCAAAAAAACGCACAGGGCGCGAACGCGTAGAAGGAAATAGAGGAGATGGGCCTGAGGTCGTTTGGCCTTCGCGAACTGAGCATTGCAAACGCGTTCAAAGGGTGAAGGTCAGGCCTCAGCAGATTTATTTTAAAGCGGGATTAGCCCATTTCACTCATTTCTCTCTTGGTTTGGGCGATTTTGGAATGACTTCAAGGGACATCTATGTCAAGGTAAGTGATTCCCACTTATTGCATATTAAATACTTGGATTATATATAGATTTTAACATAGAAATTCATGGGAAAATGGTGAAAAATTGGGATTTTAGTAGAAAACCTAGAAATTGACATTTTTGAATTTTCACCACGAATTTGGGCATGGAATTGAGAATAAATTATATATTGGAGTTCGTAATGTTATGATTAACGACTTTCTTCAAAAAAATTCAGAATCTGGGCACGCGGGCCCGAGGGTGACTTTATCGACTTATTGGGTGGAGTTGGGAATTGTTATAAATTGGATTGTAGCTAGTATTAGAGTATATATTTATGGTATTTCACATTGATTGACTAGTTTTGGAGCGATAGGCATCGGTTTGAGTTGTTGGAAGAGCTTTGAAGCCGGTTATGGAACTTCGGAGCGAGATAAATTTAGTTTCTTACCTTGTAAGAGGGAATTAACCCCATAGGTGAAATAATTTATTATGTGCTTCTATTTGTGGGGCTGCGTACGCATGAGGTAACGAGAGTCTGTATGTAGCTACTAATTATGCTTAATTCCGAGTAGTCCAAGACCCAAATCATGTTATACTTGCGGTGTTTGCACCCTACTTGTTAATTTAATTGCTTAAATCGTATTGGAACTTGATAAAGGAATTGTACAAGGTTAAACTTCTTTTACTTGAGTTTTGGACTAGGTAAATTGACCGTTAATGAGAATTGGTATTTCTTTGAATATTAGCCCCTTAATATCTTGAATCGGTTGTTTTAATATATTTTCTCTTCTTGTGAAACGGGCCGAACGCCTCGGTAGCAGATAGATGCATCTATGGTTCGTGCAGCTCGACCCTCGGCAGTGCACGATTTATATATTTGTATGTTGAATCGGGCCGCAAGACCTCGGCATAATTCGTGCGTAAAAATTCTTGGAGTCCAATTATAATTGATATTGTTTCTTTGGCTTGAAAGATTAATTTGTTAAATAAAGGAGATTAAATTTTGGATTTACTATGAGTGAAAGAGTTGTTTATTTATTTCTTGTTATTGAGTTTTCAGCTGTATTTATATAATCCATGCTTAACTAAAATTTCAGTACATTATTGTTAGCCGTAGTAAGTGTCGAATCTAACCTCTCGTCATTACTTCTCAGAGGTTAGACTAGATACTTGCTGGGTACGCGTTGATTTACGTACTCATGCTACACTTGCTGCATATTTTGTGCAGGTACATATATGTCTAGTGATCTATAGGCGCAGAGGCGCGACTATCGGGGGGACTTAGGTGAGTTGCATCACGTGTTACAAGTCTGCAGCACACATAGTCTCCATCAGAGTTATTTACATTTTCCTGTCTAATTAGTATTCTAGACAGATGTTGTATTTTATCATATTTTCTAGTTAATGCTCATGCACTGTGACACCGGGTTTTGGGGGTTTCTACAGGTTGTTCATCATTGTAGTTCGTGTAACTATGATCATTCACTCTGTAAATTCTAGTTTTATATTATATAATTAATGAAGATTACGAATTCAAATTACTAAAATGAGTAGGTAAGTTGATATATCAACGTCGGCTTTCCTGACGGCGGTGTTAGGTGTCAGCACGGCCTTTAGCGGATTTTGGGTCGTGACAGCTTAGTATCATAGCATTAGGTTCACTTGGGTCTCACGGTCATGAGCAAGCCTAGTAGAGTCTTGTGGATTGGTATGGAGACGTGTGTACTTATATCCGAGAGGCTGCAGGGCTATAGGAGCACCTCCCTTTCCTCATCGTGCGATTTGATCCCTTCGAGACTTATGCCTTTATTTCCTTCCTATTCATTCTTGTACGGTGTTGAGCACTCGTGTCAATTGGAAATCGAGGAGTTGTAGTGGTACTACATACGTGGAGCAGGATGTTTCTCTTTGCGCATTCGAGCAAGTTATTATCGTCTTCTTGCGGAAGGTTGTTCTGTCATTTCAGCTCAGTAGATATATTTTCGAAAGAATCGAGGCTACGCACAGATTGCTATGATGTTCAGATGTTATTATCGCACAATGTTAGTGTAATGGTGGGGTGTTTGTTTATGTGTCGAGGCAGTGAATGTCTTGAAAGGAGGATTTCTCAGCACATGATTTAGAGGTTCATCGTTTATTTCCAGCAAAGGGAAGGCAATCGGACTATGAATGTTCAGAATTGGGTTGGTGGAGTAACAAGACTTGGCATTTTCGAGTGTGGTGGAATTTTCATCTCGATGTGGTGTCGTTGTCCTTGTTTGAATGTATTAAGTTCACCGGTGTTATGATCTTCTTCAATTCGTCTTTGGGGCAGAGTATTGTGAAAGGACGCTGGGGAAACAGTCGTCAGAGAATAGCAGTGTGTTGCGGTTCAGAATCGAATCGGTGTTTCTAATGTTGATGGCTCGAGCAAGATGATCTTCTAGGAGGTTTAGAGTTGATAGTAATTCACTTGTTCCGCTGCTACAGGTTATTTGAGGCAACATTTGGGCAGCGAAGAATGAGGAAAGGCATGGGGGAGGTGTCTCGCGGTGGTTGAATTACTAACAAGTCAAGTATGAAAAGCAGAGGTCGAGCATTTACTTAAAGAAGATGGTTTAGCCGAAGTGGGAGTGACAGAGTAGCGTATGGATTCTACGGTAGGATAGACACATGACTTGAGAAAAGTTTGGAGTGATTTGGGATTCATGGTGGACAGCGACTAGGTCTACGGACTTAATTTTGAAATGTAGGCTACTATACTAAGAAAGATTCGATACGACAAAAAGGAGTTTGCTTGATACGAAGGGGAATTCAACATGACTTCGGATTGGAATGTATTATCGCACTTTTGGTTGATGTCAATGGGGAGTGAACGGACTTGTACAGCTGGTGAATGAGCACGGGCTCAGGAGGATTTACTGATTTCTTAGTAAAGGCACCCAGTGCAGCGTCATTAGAAGATGTCGGAATGGAATTTCCACAGGTGGGTTATTTCCTGTGAGCAGGTTAGCGGTTGCGTGGTGTTGATGAATCTTCTACAAAGGATTCTACTAGATATCCGGTAAGAGGTCGCATATGTGAATGTGGCTAGTGATTCAGAATATTTATGAAATGTTTAACAGAAAGATTTCGAGAGACTTGGCGAGTTGATTGTGCGAGATCATGGTAATTGGGAAGGAGGAATCTTGGTGGGTTCCAGGGTTATGAAATTGTAGCTTCAAGCTAAAGTGGGGGTTTCTGATCAATGGCGTATTGTGTGGTTGTCTGTGGTTTCTAGTCAACGGTGTATTGGTGGGTCATTATGACTAAGGAAAGAAAACATTAGTGGTAATTCAAGCAAATGATTTGAGGAATGTGTGCTATATTTGGGCCTTATTGATTCATGTTCAGGTTTTGGGAAGACTCAGAGTTCATGCTTCTTGTGGATGTAAAGTACAAGGAAAAGAATTCAGTAGGGTGCTTCTTTGATAGGGTGTTCACGTGCTAGTAGAGCACTAGAGTTTGGTTTATATTCGGGGCCACGTCAGAGTGGGTGACTCTCAACAGCGGTCCTAGTGGGTTCAGGAATTTGTGCCTAAGGACTTGGGATGTTCTATGGTATCATTGGGTATGCAATGCAACATTGAAGGAAGGGAGGAAATAGTTTCGGATTCGCGAAAGGTCTTGCAGAACGAGTGTACCAGCTGGTGATGCTATTATGTGCGTAAGGAGAATATGAGATGGTTCATGGGTATTGAGACGATGTGGTTTCGTGGATTGGGTCACTCGGGACGAGTGTTGTTGGGTTTCATTATGTTTGAAATGGAGCTATTATCATTTCTAGGGCAAGTCTCGAGTAAATTGGAAGAAGTGGTTTAGTTGGAAATGGTTGAATCAGCACGACAGTGACAGTGATATCAGTTTCTTCAACGCGAAGGCATACATGTAGTTTATGGTTGTACACTTGGGATTGAGAGCAACCACAACTTGATTGATTTGGGAGGTATTTGATTCGAATGGCTTTATTGTGTGAATGGATTCCGGAAGAGTTATGGCGGTTTAGATCACGGCTTTAGGTTTGTATTTTTCTGTGGTTTGAGAATTCAGTTGCGTGTTGCGTTGGTTCTTCTGAAATGAGCTCGGTGAAAAGTTTTCTAGCCAAGGAAGTGTTCCTTTTACTAGTAGTTCACGAGTTATAATGAGTTTTGGTAATCTCGTATATCGGCATGGTAGGTGCAAGGAGCAACACTGGAACTAGGAGTTGAAGGTCGAGATTGTGGTTCGGTGTTGATAAAATGTTACGAGCTCAGATGAGCAGGAGTGAGTTTAGATGTTCAGAGTAAGCTAACATTTTCTTTATTGTCACCTGAGGATGGTGTCCTATGGAAGAGGCTTTGTGTTAAACTTGCGGATTTTTGATTCACTTTACAGAATTAGAACGGTTGGTGGTATGGATGTGCGTACTTTGCTACTTGAGCGTAATGATCATGGGAGCGTACCCCACGGGGAGATTTATATAAGTGTGACATGTCAATCACTTGATTGTTAAAGATTGAAACCAAATATGGAGGTTACGATAATATCGCAAGTGCGAGAGTTTATGCCTGAGAGGCATTCTATTCCTTGGGTTGTATTGTCTCTAGATGTCAAGGACTTCCACTAGCGATTGTTGTGGTAGCTGGTCTTCTCTCTAAGATCAACAAGACATTAGACAACTGGAAGAATGTCTCAAATGATGCTCATTCAGTTATAACCGGAGAATCATATCAATTCCTAAGCTTGTTTGCTCTGAGTTATAACTACTTGCGTCATCCCTTGAAGCCTTGCTCTTTATATGTGCGCGTTTCCCAAAGGCAGTATGGTTAGTTATGGGTTGCAGAAGGGTTCATAGAAGAGACAACGCCAAAGAACTTAGAACAGATTGCTGAGGAGCAGGGGCGAAGCTACATTTAGTTAAGGGTGGTCGGCTGACCACCCTTCGTCGAAAAATTATACTGTATATATAGGTAAAAATAATAGGATTTGGAGGTATATCATATATATTGAACACCCTTTGTCGTGATTTTTTTTACCCTTTTCAAGTTTGAATACCCTTGGAAAAATTTCTGGCTTCACCACTGCCGAGGAGTATGAAGAAGATCTAGTAAGTTGAAATTTGGTAATGGTGATTAGGAGGAGGTTCAGTGGCAGAGTAAAAATATGTTGTATCCATGATCTCTTGTGGAATTCATTAAGAAGAGAAGCTGAAAAGAGAAGTTTTTGTACGTTTTGAGAGAACATGTTCAAGTCTTGCCAGAGGAAGCATATTCTAACAGACGCCTGTTTTGCATTCTGAGATTGTGGCCAGTGCCGAGCACAAGCCTTCTGTTCCTTTTACTTATTCCTTACTCTGTTGTATTGGAGCTGGACTTCCTCCATCTACTTCACAGCTAAGGTCTATTATTGGTTTTCCGGGCTTCAAACTACTGAGAGTTCTGGACCTAGGTTCGAGTATGTTCTTCACTTTTCCACTTGAAATAACACAATTAGTTAATCTGAGGTATCTCACGCTCAACTGTTATGATGAGCTGCCTTCAGCTGTTTCTGAACTCTGTCATTTGAAGATACTGATTATCTCTTCTCACCTAGAAGGTCTAGCTCTACCAGCAGATTTATGGAATATGACACGACTAAAGCATGTCCGTTTAACGAGGGGTTTCATAATGCCTGATCCTATGGCTTTATCAGCACTAGTTGGTGGAAAAAGCTCCCAAGTCCTATTAAACCTCAAACACTTTCCTATAAAGCTTTGGTAATTGTTCAAGGGATGTATTTGCTTGCATTCCCAAGTTAAAAAAACTCGGAATTCATGAAACTGAAAAAGAGTCTATGACTGATGAGCAGATGTCATATTCAGTGGCGAAGCCAGATCCTTTGCCGGTGGGCTATGCAAGTGTGTTCAAAGTCTATTTTTTTTATCAATAACAAGTAATATTTTACCTTATATGTAGTATAAGTTTTCGGCGAATGGTGTTCGGTTGACCACCCTTGGGCCAACATAGCTTCGCCGCCCCTGGTCATATTATCCCAACAATCTCAACTGCATAGAGGGGTTGGAGACACTCAAGTGCAGATTTGTCAACCCAATGCGAGTTCTACTTCGGAACTTTTTCCCATCAACCCTCAAGAATTTAAATTTGAGCGGGAGCCATCGTCCCCGGGAAGAAATATCAGTTCTTAGTTCATAAGCAGAACTTCAAGTGCTCAAACTGAAGAAATTTGCTTTCCAAGGAGCAAAATGGGAAACAAATGAAATGTTTTTTCTGAGCTGAAATTCTTGCTTCTAGGTAAAACAGATCTAATGTATTGGGAAGCCAGTGACATAAATTTCCCAAATCTTGAGTGCCTCATGCTGTATAACTGCAAGAATCTAATCGAGATCCCTGTTGGTATTGGTGATATACCAACTTTGGAACTGATTGAGTTGTATGGATGTGGATCATCAGCTAATGATTCTGCCAAAAGAATTCAGCAAGAACAACAGCACTATATGGCAAGAAGATTTGCAAATCTCACGTCATAAATGGTACGTTAGCAATAATATCTAGGAAAAAATTTACCACATGTATATTACCCACATATTCTTTTCTTTTTTTCTTCAATTTAGTGTAGCTTGGATGTTCCAGCATCTTTTATCAATGAATTGAAACAGATACCACTTCGCCTGCAGAGGCTATTGAAACACTAGAAGATTGCAATATCATGTAGTTCACCGCGATGACGTGCATGGTTCGGTTTCCTAATTCTTCGTTTCTTCAAAGGATAAGCAAAGGAAAGGCTTAATGAAGATGAAGAAGCTGCAAGAAGGATATATAACAATAGGAATGAGGATTATTAGGAGGTTGCCTTAAATGCCTCTATGCATAGTTATAAGGTAAAAAAGGTTAAAAGGGAAAGTCAGTCTGGAGAAATAAATATAATCTCTGAGATTGGTTTTGAATGATCTGTTAATTTTGAGAGGAGATAAAAAGAAACTATGACTTTAGTTTGGTATTGTTGAATAAAATGCAGAAATTCTGTTGCAGATTCTCTCTTGTGGTGAAATTAGCTTATTAAACTCCTGGGAATGGTCATAAGCCTATATTTGTCAAAGGAAGGTGACATTATCATTAAGTACCTGGAATGCAGAGGTATCCTAGACTAACAAAAAGTGATTCATATGTAGAAATGCAGAAGGTACATCATCTATTTCTCCTCTATTCAGTTGCATTACATATATGAAATGTTTCTATGCATTTTTACTTGAAAGGTCATGCCTAAGACTGATAAGGAGCTATTACTGCATGGACTTAGTAGCAGTTAAGATATGGGAATTGAAGACTTCTTTGTGGGGAGCATTTTACTCCCTTAGTAGGCCTACCAGCACGAGTCCGGATTAATCAGTTCAAGGTGATGGTAGACACTATCACAGCTTGTTTCTGGTAGATGATTTGGAATGAAAGAAACCAAAGATGTTTTGAAAGCAAACTATGGTCAAAGCTGTTCCTTTGTTTGCTTTTTGGTGTAAAAAGGAAATGTTTTATGATGCTGAAACTGATAGATTTCTTCAAGTTCTAGCAAGAGTAGTTAAGGAGTATGAGTTTCTTGTAATGCTATATTGTACATATCCCATGCTGTTTCTAAATAGAATTTTATTTACTGATAAAAAAGAATGTATTTTTGTAACATGCCCCCCCAAAAAAAATGAGAGAAGAATCTCAGATGTAGCCAAGCAGATGAAGGAATACTGCTAAAATGGGCACAAAAATAGCCAAGCTCATGCCAGGATTTTCCATGACAAAATCTTTGGTAATCTTGAAAAGTTGTATCCCAGTTTGAATCCTTGCTGCCCATCTCACCATTCTTTCCAACTCATCTGGTGACATAGATGAGATGACCTGTTCTGCTCTCTGTGCATCCTCCCTTGTAAGCTTCAAATTCAAATTGTTCACTCATGTTAGTGACTAGTCATCTATCTATCTCTTGATAGTTTTATAGGTATCTGAAATGGTTTGAGGGTGGGGCTAATATACACACAAGCACAAATATGGTGAAGGAAATAATTACATGGTCATGGTCATTGCATCTTGATTGTCATTACAAACAACTTAAAAGATGTGCTAATTGCTCATTACTTTTTGAACAGTTAAAACTGAACAAACATAACAGAAAGGGAAAACACAACAATCTGCTCATGTTGGAACCTCAAGTGAAATTTACAAAGCTGAGGCCCTTATAGAAGATGCAGGAAGCTTATTGAAAAATACAATGGGAAATCAGAAAATAACAACAGGAATGAAGACAAAGATAAAGTACTTCTCTTCTTTCTTCTTTATATAGTAGTAGTTAGTTAAAATGAGATAATCTAAGCCTGCTGGCCCCAAGTAGCCCAGTTGGCAGAACTTCCAACTCTTGGCATGCTATTCACCTTTGAGTAAACATCAACTTTGAAATAAGCTCCACACATGGCTCCTTCACTATCTACTCTTGGCATTGGTTTCATCTTGTAACTTGGATGCTCAAAGCTCTTTAATCCACTTTCACTGTGGTACATGCACCCTGCCAAATAATTCCATCCCATCAAATATCAAATTTTCAGTCGGAGAGGCGGAGCCAAGATTTCAACTTTGTGTTTTCTGGATTTTAGAACGATGACTTCAAATGCTATTTACTGGGTTCTAACTTTAATATTTATAGATATTTAATAAATTTCTTAACACAAATACACTGTTTGAACAAAAACTATTGGGCTCGGCCGAACCCGTAGTTGGGCTTCTAGCTCTGCCACTGCTTGCACTTGTAAAAGAATAAAGCCATTGTGTTTAAATATGTTCTAAATATGAACTACATACCAGTTGGGAAGGGAGCAAATGATTTGAGACAGCTTGCTTTAATATGATCCACATTATCAGAGATCATGACAGATCCATCAGATGCTACTCCCCAGAACAGCTTTATTGTTTCATCAGCACCCTATACATAGACACCATTCATGATATTGAGTTAACGAAAAGGAGGGGAAAAAAGTACAATTCTGTCTTAATAGAACAAAATGAATTTATCTTTTGCACCATCATTACATGCATTTATAGAAAATATATACACTTTCTTTAGATGCATAATGTATGTTTGTGTGGCCTAACAATCAATGAAGTCGGATGAAAATCACGGGAGACCAGGGTTCAAATCCGAGTAAAGACAAAAAACGCTTGGTAATTTATTACTATGTATTTAAGTCTTGGGGGACAAATCGAAATAACGGAGGTACACACAAACGGACCCATATACATAAAAAAAAAGAAGGTAGCACGGTGCACTAAGCTCCCGCTATGTGCGGGGTCTGGGAAAGGGCCGGACCACAAGGGTCTATTGTAGGCAGCCTTACACTGCACTCCTACAAGAGGTTGTTTCTACGGCTATGTAAACGGACCCATATACATAAAATTTAGAATTAGAGAAGAACTTACAAGGGCAACAAAGACATTACCGGCCTTGTGATCATAGATCACAAAGCCAAAGCTACCCTCAAGACCCTTGAGGACCTCATGAGCAGGGAATGGACCTCTGTCCCGAAGTGTTCGATATGCTTCACTCACAAGCATTGCCTCATTGGCTCCCTTTGATAGCCCATACTGCTTGTTTAATGCCCATAAATTGTTCAAACTTCCCAAGAATATGCAGTATATGTCATTCAACCCACAGAACAACCTGGAAAAACAAAAAAAAGAAGTCCACACCTTTGTCACATTATTACCAATAAGAAGCTGCAAAATGACAAAATTTTGGAAAGTTCAACAACAAAAAGCCATACATGTAACACCCCACTTAATAATTTTTTAATGACTAATGAAAAAAATTGAATCTTTATGATCAAGAAGGAATGTAGTACCTTTGTTGAGGATTTGATGAAGGTGGAGGTTTGGAATAGGCCAAGAATGCCTTATCCATGAATCCAATGGAAAACCCATGGTTGGAATTTGAAGCTAAGAAATTCTTCATTGTCTCTTCAGGGGATGCAGCCTTGTTTGATATTTGCAAAGAGGCTGGACTCTGCAGTTCCTTTGGTGGATCAACCACACTTTTCTTGAAAATTCCCAACATTTTTTGTTTTCTTGTTGCTCAAATAAAATCAAGAATAAAAGCAAATGGTATTGAGAAATCACACAAAGATGATATATTTTGTTAGTGGTTTGATGAGTATTTATAGGTAAGGGGGTTGGAGGAGACAAAGGTGTCAACATTATCCATTAATAATCTTGAGATGGGGGAGAAAGTTATTGTTATTCTATGAAAATGGATAAGTGGGACCATTGATTGTTTTTTGAGGGTTTTAGTGCCTAACAATTCTTGGATTAACAAAATTTGTTCTTTTTATCTTTTAACTTGAGGTGGATAATATTGTAAGTTATGTTAATCTAAGACAAGTGGGACAGTGGCTATTTTTAAGGATTTACTACCTAACAATTCTTGGATAAAATAAAAATATCTTTTATTTTTCTCTCTTAATTGGGGGTTGATAACATCGAAAGTTATATTAATCTTATGAAATAGAAAAGTGATGCCATTGGTTGTGTTCGAGGATTAGTGCCTAAGAATTCTTGGATTAAAAGAAATTTTCATTTTTTTTTTCTTTTGTTTAATTTGAGGTGAATAATAATAATAATATAGTAGAGAGGGTTGTTAGAGTGTTTCCAGAAAAGGGGAAAAAATGATTATTGGTGAAAAAGAGTAAATTTAATTTTCGAGGAATAGGAGAATTGGTCAAGCTTATCTAGAACCATAACCAAGAATTGAGAGTGACACAAATCCTAGTCAGCGAATCCTCCTTTTTGGTTCCCATTGGATAGAGTCCCTTCTGAGTTCTGACACTCCTACACGTTGTTGAATTTACTTTTATTTTCTGCTATTTTATAGTTTTTTTAATTATTGTCTCAAACGGAAGGAAATAAAGAGATTTATTAAAACGAATTTAATTTGGCATCTATTAATATTAAATAATTGGTTCAACAGTATCACACAAAGATCAGTCTCCAGCTGCAAATTCGGCTTAATCTATGTGCTTGTCATTTTCACTTGCTCATCGTTATAGCTTACTTTTTTTACATAGAAAAGATTGTGCCTCAAAAACTTAACAAAGCACAAGATAAGTATGGTAGAATTACAGATATTTAGATGGATGCACAATTATATAAAATTTTAATAAAATTAAAAATGATCATATGTAACACATATGATCGTGATAGGAACGGGGGTGGTACCTCACTGTTGGATTTCACTAGAGCTTTTGAGTTGGTGATCGTGAACTCTATGTCCTCGAAGAGGGAGGAACATTTGGTTACTTTCCGGAGTATGGTGGCTAAGACTCAGATTGACTATCTCCTCCTCAGGAGGTACGATAGGGGGTTATGCGAGGATTGCAAGGTGATCCCGAGTAAGAACCTCACAACTCAACATAGGCTCTTGGTGATGGACGTCGGTATCTTGATGAAGAGGAAAAAGAGGTCTGTACGGGGTCAGTCGAGGATCGGGTGGGGAGCTTTGTTGAAGGATAATGCGCGGGAGTTGGAGGGGCGGCTAACGACTATGGGTGCCTGGAAGAGTGATGGGAACGCTAGCGCTATGTGGACGGCGACGACAGACTGTATAAGGGAGGCAACAAGAGAGGTGTTGGGAGTTTCGAAAGGTTACTCTGGAGGGCACCGAGGCGATTGGTGGTGGAATGACGTGGTCCAAGGTAAAGCGGAAGCCAAGAAAGCGGCTTACAATAAGTTAGTAGAGAGCACCGACGAGGATCAGAGGAGAGCGAATAGCGGAAGATATAAGGAGGCTAGGAAGGAGGCGAAATTAACCGTCACAGAGGCTAAGACTGCTACATTTGGTCGGTTGTATGAGGAACTTGAGGGAAAAGGTGGGGACAAGAAGTTATTTCGGTTGGCCAAAGCGAGAAAGAAGAAGGTTCGCGACCTGGATAAGTGAGGTGCATCAAAGACGAGGACGGTCGAGTATTGATGGAAGCGGCCCAAATTAGTTAAAGATGGCAGTCGTACTTTCATAAGCTTCTGAATGAAGAGGAGGGTGGAAACATCGTGTTAGGGCAATTGGGGCACTCCGAGAGTCACCGCGACTTTAGGTATTGTAGGCGCATTAAGGTTGATGAGGTCGTGGGTGCGATGGGTAAGACGAGTCGCGGCAAAGCGACCGGACCAGACGAGATTCCAGTAGAGTTTTGGAGACATGCTGGTAGAGCAGGCTTGGAGTGGCTGATGGGGTTGTTTAATGTTATCTTCAGGACGAAGAGGATGTCTGATGAGTGGCGGTGAGTATAATGGTTCAGGTGTACAAGAACAAAGGTGATATCCAGAATTATAACTACTATAGGGGTATCAAGTTACTAAGTCATACCATGAAAGTTTGGGAGAGGGTGGTGGAAGGGAGGATAAGGAGGGCGGTGTCTATATCGGAAATTCGAGTTCACGTCGGGTCGTTCTACTACGTATGTTATCCACCTTATCAAGAGGTTGGTGGAACAATACAGGGGTAGAAAGGGATTTGCATATAGTGTTTATTGACCTAGAGAAGGCGTATGACAAGGTACTCAGAGACGTCCTTTGGAGGTGTCCGGAGATGTCGATGGCTGACATTAGGGCGATAGAGAATATATATGATGAAGCTACAACTCGAGTTAGGACTGTGGGAGGTGACTCAGAGCCTTTTCCGGTGGTTATAAGGTTACACCAAGGATTTGCGCTCAGCCCGTTCTCACATGTAACACAAGGTGCAAGTAGCACACAAAAGAAGAGAAAATGAGAAAATCTCATATGTAACACAAGGTTACACAAAAGAAGAGAGAATGAGAAAAAAAGATATGATCATTTATTAACACCTATATGCACCAATCTATGATGTGATATATGATGATTGAATATGCTAAAACGATCTACAAGGTTTATAAGCCAATAGAACTTACTACTGATTACTGAACCTGATACTATAAATTGACAACTTTTAACATTAGGAAGTAAACATATTTTAAAGTATTTTTTTCTTAACGTCAAATTAGCAACTCTAAGAAAGGCATATTGAAATTATAAAAAAATTAATTGCAAATATGCGCAGAGTTATCTTTGTAGTCATCCATTCCAAAAGAAAGTCATTTTATCTATTTTGTTGCCTAACTACTCCTTAATACACAGCATTACAAGGTGCGGGAAATAAAGTAAATAGCTTAAACAGCATTGAAAATCTAGTCATTTCAGTAGTTTGAACGGGGAAGTGAAAAAATTCTCCTAATTGACCATTATCGAACAACCCTGACTACAGCAAACTGACAATTACAAGCACTAAACATATACAATACTATTAACAAGGAAAAGTTTCAGAAACCTAAGCGGCGTAATCCTTGTCATAGTATTTGTCTTCAGGATAATAAATAGCAATAACTGTATTTCCTCCAAATTTCCTGCCACCAAGTGCAGCCTTTGCGTTGCTACAACCAGTAATGTCCGAGTACTCGAGAAATACCTGCAATTTGGAACACAAACACCCATGTGAAACAATTAGAATGAAATTCAAGATCGACAGTCTCTTATTATTGCACTTTGTTATCCTCGACAATTGCTTTCATGGCTAGCACCCATATCTGGTGAACTTTCAAGATACCACATACACGTAGAGTTATCCCCGACAATAATGCTACATTGTGTGAGCTTAATGAGGATTAAATAACGAGCATGCAGCAAAAACACAAACACATACTTTGAACATTTTCAGAGTCTACACTACCTTCATTTACCAATATCTGTAGGAGAGAAGAAGAAAGAAAGCCTAAAACTTGCTTATGCATCATTTTCTCCTTCACAAATTGAGTAAGTAGAAATTCTATGATGATTATCTCAGATCTAGAACCAAACAAGTACAGAAGAAAAGAAGGGTCAACTACAAGTAACAGGGCACCGTATTTTCTCATTTTCAACCAGGAAATGACCACGGGCTTTTCTGCTTTTCATAGCAGCAAACTTGTACAGGTTTTATAGCTCAGTTGTACAACAATATGAAGTATTTGTAGAGCACAAAGCAAAGACACGAGAAATGCTCGAAAATAACATTGAGTCGATTCCTAAAGCTTGGACACAAAAATGACAACATTATTACCTTCCCATGACCTTCAATTATTTGATGATCAGGTTCTGGCCGAGGTATAACAACATCAATCAAGTCACCTATAATTCAGCCAAACAAAATCCGTTAATAACTCAGCATTACTTAATCCTACAAACTGAAGGGCACATGTCTCACATGTCTTGAAGGAAAACTCAAGATAAAAAATATACAATACATTAGGAATTTTAATCAGTTGAATCTTTTATCATCTATTCAAAGAAGTTTTAGTAGCAAGAACTTCTCATAGAACAGAATATCTCTTTTTTGTTTCGTTTTTTTGAAGTGGCAATAATTGTATTCAGAAACAGCACAAAGGTAATGCTGGATTTCTGTACAAATGAGCAAAAAACCAAAAAAATAGCCCTCTTCTAGTATAGATATCTTTTTCTTTTAATTTCTTCTTCATTCAGATCTTAAACTTTCTTCTTCATTCAATTATGGAGGCAAGGCATCAACCATCATACGACAACTTTTTGTTGTTTCCAAGGTATCAAAAAGAAGAGTCCACAGGCAAGCAACTCCCTGTGTACTGTTGCAGTTATTTAAAATAGTCCAATTTTAATCAATCTGAAAGTGGCTCTCGTTCAATCATCTTTTCTTAAAAGAAGCATTTTCTATGTGAATACGGCAAGCAGATTGAAACATAAACAACATATTCTAAAGCAACAAAAAAAAGAGAACAAAAGATATGTTAATGAATGAGAAGCTGTAGTCACCAAATTTTCGGCCTTCTTCTTTCATGTCTTCCAAAATTTCTCCATAATCTACGTCATCAAACAATTCTTGAGGGGTAATTACCTTCAATACATCCAGAGGAAGATAACCTATTAGAATTACTTCGATAATTTTATCATTACCTTTAAATATAAGTTATATAACGAATATCCTTATCTCTAAGACGTGTAAATACCTCAGTTAAGCATAACACCTTGGTTGGAATCTCAGCAGTCACAACAGGCCCTATCTCGGCACCAGGAACAGTCATACCACCAGCTTCAAAAGCCATTTTCTGCAAGGAAGCAGCATAGTCCGTAAGCGATTAAAAGTCTGAGAAAAATGCTCACTCTGTCCCAATCACTTATTTGACTAATTTTAAGAGTTAGATTGGATCAGTTTTATTTATTATATCGAATTAAAATTTAGACATTCAGAAATTTCACCAGAAGTTATACAAATTGCAATTTGCTGATACCAAACTATTAGTCAAAGTTCACTGAGCTCGAAACTCGGGAAGTGAAAAATGTTGAAGCATTTGGGTCAGAGGAGTATTTAGAATAAAAGGCCAGCCTGGTGCACAAAGCATCCCACATTCATGCAGGGTCTGAGGAAGGGCCGCACTCAAGGGGTGTGATGTAGATAGCCTACCCTAATACAAGCATTAGTGGCTACTTCCGTACCTCGAACCCGTAACCTATAGGTCACACGGAGACGACTTTATTGATGCTCCAAGGCTCAGAAGAGTATTTAGAATAATAAGTTAATACTGTAGATAACATTCAACCTGCATAGCTATATGTTGCCTTGTCTGAGCTAATATACACTCCTGTTCTGATTTCACCTGCCCACTGCTGTTAAACATGATTTGAAAAAGTCATAAAAGAGTATAGTAAAATTACCATCGAGCAGTTAAATATAGAATAGCCCTTTCCTAATCGCAAGTGGGTTCCCAGCAACAAAACATGAAAGACATGCCATGAATTCCCAGTCCCCTTCAACAATATAACATATGGAAGGCATAGACCATGCACTGAAGGAAGTTAATCATCATTCAGAAGTAAACTCTTCTGCTTGAACATAAGTCAAGCTCAAGGCAGTTTACAAATTCTACTTTTTGAGCCAACGAAGCAATCATGCAAGAGAGCCGAAGGTTTATCGGAAACAACCTATCTACCCCAGCGGGGTAGAGGTAAGGTCTACGCACGCACTACCCTTCCCAAACCCCACTTGTGGAATTTTACTGGGCCGTTGTTGTTGAAGCAAGCATGCAAGACACTTGTTTCTGAAAGCAAATCACTGATTACTGAACAATTCAACCAGTACTCTGACTCTGAGTAATCAGTAGCTACACTGTTCCCAAGGAACAGTGTTTTTCTTGGATCACATAATGTACTTCTGCATATCTTCTCAGAGGAAGGTCATCTCTTATACATGAACCTCGAAAACATAATCTGTTAATATACAATGTAGATATGGATGATGACACCAAACGTAAACAATCAGAAGAGTTCAGTTTAGAAAATTTAATCTGTTATCATAATGATGAGAATTAGAGGTACGACAAAGAAGCCATGATGAACACATCCAACTAAAACACAAACACAGAGGTGATACAACAAGTCAACAACAACAACCCAGTATAATTCCACTAGTGGGGTCTGGGAGGGTAGTATGTACGCAGACCTTACCCCTACCCTGGGGTAGAGAGGCTGTTTCCAACGGACCCTCCGCATCCTTCCCTCCAAGAACTCCCCACCTTGCTCTTGGGGTGACT
This sequence comes from Nicotiana undulata, assembly GCA_005239495.1. Lineage (NCBI taxonomy): Eukaryota > Viridiplantae > Streptophyta > Magnoliopsida > Solanales > Solanaceae > Nicotiana > Nicotiana undulata. The sequence goes on from ML285424.1 coordinate 93,805, forward strand.
CGAACTCACAACCTCTTGGTTGGAAGTGGAGGGTGCTTACCATCAGAGCAACCCACCTTGTCAAACACAGAGGTGATACAAGATTTAGAAAAAATTCCAAAAGAAATATTGCATGCCTCACAAATTTCCAGTCTCCAGTCATTGGATTTCCTAAACGCTGGATGAAAACATACCTAGAGGTAGCACGTCGAACCGTCAGTGTCTTGTCACCCATCTTTAAGCCGTTTAACGCAGCACAAGCAATGTCTGTAACTAATGGATCCTGAAGCAAGTAAGAGTTGGTTAGCTACCCAATAGAAGGTAAGCCTTCTTCAGCATTATCAAGAAGCAATGGGAATTTCATCCAAAGGAGGTGAAAAGCCGAGATCTAGAAGAAACAGAGGACAATTCAGTGTGGACTCAGTGAAACATCTGGAAATTTGGTATATTTTTTAGCATTTCACTTAACTGGCAGGAGGATGAAACCCTATCCCTGCTTATCAAAATAGGAAGAGGCTGGACGGAGAGAAGTGCTCGCAAGGAGAATTACAAAAATCCACATATGCTTGGAAATCTAAATACATTGGGAGGACTTCATTTGTAACTAACGAGATTGACATCTTCAGTGAACTATGACAGAGGCATAAGGAAAATAATTAGCATAGGAACAATGGAGAGAGATTAGGTAAATTATCTGCAAACGGCTAATATGCTGCAGTGAAGAAGCTGAGGTGGGCTGTAGGATCAGCACAGGTATCTATGAGAGCCCATAATGTGGAACTGAAATGGAGGCAGCTGTGGAGGAAGGAATACTGACGATTGAGAAACTGAGTATATCACATTAGCTGATAAGAAGCAGAAGTTTTCTGGTGGGAAATTGTTTATTAAGATAATTCACTTGGGTTAAATGGACTAAGGAAAGTAGGAAGAAGTGAAAAATCCATATAGAGACACACAGGATTCAAGGTTATTCTCTTTATTGTGTGTCTAGATAAAGTAGGCGATCCAGCATTAGGTTGGTTTTTAGTGGTCCTCTGTGCTCCCTTGTCGTATATCGACAATGCTTGGTGCAGTATAAAGCAATTGCTTTGAAGTATCAACAAAAAAAACATATTTGAGCCTGAAAGGCAAAACTATAAACCCAAGACATCAATCAGCAAGCTCTCAATCTCAAACCATAGGATCAAGTAACTGAGAGAAGAGTATGCAATCCTGCTACTACAAGAACAAAAACTGGATCGTGAAATGCGGATAACCTATAAAGCCAAGACTTCAATATAGCAAACATTCAGTGTAAACTGTAAAGGGCATGGTTACATGAATTGAAGGATAACGAGTAAATAATCAAATTACAGAAGATAATTATTAAACAAAAATGAAGATCCACAGAAGAAAAATAGCTAATTAATCGGCTCAAAAAAGGAATTTGGAAAGGGAAAGAGATGGAAGTCATGGAACATTTTCTACATCCCAAAAGTATAAGACAAGAATGAAGATATCAGCTTAATTACCTGATATGTGCAGAAACCATAACCTTTAGAGTTTCCTGTCTCTCTATCCTTCACCACCTCAAATCTGCGCAAAGGTCTACAATAGACAAATTCAATACATCAGAGCTCCAGACATAATATTCTGAAACTTAGTGGCAATTGCCCTCTAATAAGATTTTTGTACCCAAAAGACTCCAGTAGTTCTTTTATCTGCACTTCAGTAAAAAGGTACGGCAATCCACCAACAAAAATACGATCAGGTTCCTCCGCGTCCCCAGTTGCTCTGGCAAATGATGAGAAAAAACATATTATGATTTGTTAGAGCATAGATCATACACAAAAATAGCCGCTTAAAAGAGAAGAAAGCATTGTAACAGTTACACTGACAGGCGGAGGAGAATGTAAGCACCACCAATTTTCTCAGTGTAAACGTGCTTGGCATGCATCTTTACATTCCCATCTCCAATCCACACACACACACACACTCCAAAAAAAGGACCCAGAGAAGGGACAGGAGAACAGAAATTAAAAACTAACAGGGAACAGTTTTAAAAATTAAGGTTACATATTCTGTTCACTGTTTTAAAGTAAGATACTCCCATCCAGTTGGAGCATCTCACGATATGTGCACATTAAACCAGTCCAAACATCTAAATTCTCCAAATTCACCTGGCTTTCACCAATCAAGAAGTGGTTCAACACACTGAATTACTCTCCAAAACATACTGGTAAGCTCATTAATTACGAGGAAAATGCTTCAAATTAAGTCTCATTTTCCACAAAGAGGTGTCACCTTTTATGCAGTCTATTTATCCATGTATTTTTATAAAAAATCACACTTGTACTTTCCATGTACATACGTACATTTTCCTGATATCTACAATACTATAAGCAATTTATATTTAAAGTTCATTGAAAAAATTTTGCAGGACACAAAATACAAAATCTAGATTTAGAGATTCCTAACACAGGATTCATATGACAGTTTGAAATTAAAGTGAAGTAACTGACTGATTGGGAAAATACAAAATCCCAGATAGGAACAACTCAATCAATACAAATCAGACCAAGATTACATATTTGAAATGTCCCATGCCAACCAATAACAACTACTACGCCTAGGCTCAAGCAACTTAAGGTCGCCTATATGAATCTTCACCGACCATGAGACCCGTATAGTAATAATAATAATAATAATGATAATGACAATAATAATAATAATAACAATAACAGAGTTTTCTATATTTTTTCACTGGCATATAGATCTCAGATATGACTAAAAGACTCCTAAAAAACTAATGTGAACATACTAACGTGACTAACGCATAGTCCCAGCTAAATTTTTCCTCCATTAAACTCTACCTTTAGGCTAGGTTTCCATGGACTCCAAGTGATTTTAGGTGTTTCGAGACTACTTCCTTCAAGTGATTTTAGGCCTACCTCGTCCCCTTTTAACACCTTCACTCGCCATGGTTTTACATGTACAGACTAGTGCATCTGAAGGTCGACACAGACACAAGACATGACAAAACCATCTCAAGCGCCCTTGCCTCATTTTATTCTCGATGTGTGCTAATTGTACCTTCTGCCCAATGTGGCCATTTCTAATCTTATATGACCGCACATCCATCTTAGCAAGCACATCTCAGCAACACTTGTCTTGTGGATATGTTGAACTTTGGCAGTCATACATTCATTCCCACGTAACAATGTAGGTCTTACAATTGGCTTACCTTTCTCATATCAATCAAGTTCTAACGATTTCCAGAGCAAATTTAGGACAGAGGCACCATTTTCTGCAGCAACAACAGTAAAGGAAAATAGACAGCAACTTCAACTTACCCAGGCGTAAGCCCAGCGGCAGTTAAGTTAAGGTGAGGGCTTGGATGGCCGGGACCAAGTGCAGCAGCCAAAGAAGGATTGTAATCAGTAGGCCTTCGAACCCTGACAGAAACACCCTGTTTACAGTAAAGCATAGACAATAACAAATAGTTAAACCAACAAAATTCACCTGGCAAAACAAAGAACTAAAGGCACGGGTAGCAAACCAAGAGGAAGAGTATTAATTTATACATGTCATTGTCAGTGGGGAAGAATATTTCGAAGATCTGACTTTCATTTGTCTGCAGAGGATATTTCAGAGGAACAAGTACTATTATTATGGAGAACTAATCCTGACAAGAAGATTGCAAACTTCCTTTAAAGCCAATAGGTGTCTTCTAAACTATTCCGCTCGAAACATCCATGCAGAACATTTATGAAGATCCCCGAATTATTGAACACTATAGAGATATATGGGTGACAGATACGGTCCTATTCATGAAGAATCAGGTGGACTGCTTTTCCATCTCATGTATTATAATGGACATCCACATACACAAAACAAAACAAAAAAAGAAGAAAGAGGAAAAGCAATATAAATTGAATCATTTTTTTTCAGTTAATAAGTTATAACATATCTTTCCCATTTCTCTTTCTTCACCTATCAAAACCAACAAGCATCTTAGATTAACCTCAATAAGATGATTTATGAAGATCCTCGAATTATTGAACATAATAGGAAATGGATGGATCTCATTATACAGAATCACAGGTATGGTTCTATTCATGAAGAATCAGGAGGAGTGCTTCCATCTCATGTATCATAACAGAACCCCCACTCACAACAAAAAATAAGAAGAGAGAAGAAGAACAAAAAAAATTGAATCGTTTATTTTTTCAATTAATAAGTAGGAGTATTACATATCTTTCCAGCCATGGACATAAAAATTATATTAAGTCCCGGGGGTTTTCGTTGCTCTTTCTTTACGCTCGCAGTACCTTACTCTTTCCACCCAAATTAAAAATAAATAAAAGGTTAGAACTTTAAGACACTTCTCATTGGGCCAAAAGAGAGATTAGAATAGATGAACCCCCAAAATTAACACTGCATATAGAAAGAAAAGGCTATAGTTATACATGCCTCAAAAACAACACCATCTAATGCCATTGCATTACTGGCTTCTTCAACTGTCCTCATCTCCACAAATGCAAACTTCTTTTCATGATTAATGTACACATTGACAACTGCATCGCCTGAAATCTAGGAATAGGTTATACTCACAAGGGGTGTGACAGTGGAAATGTATAAAAATACTACGTTTAAAATTTGAACGCACCTGGACCAGCAGAATTTCCACCAACTGTACTCATAACATGACTAAAAAATGCCGAGATTGTCTGTTTCAGATGCAGCAAAAGAAGAAGAAATAAGAAATCTGAAGAGAAGCAAAACTCGACCGGACAAAAGTCCTAAAATAAGATACTACCATAAAACAAATTTTTCTTACATACGACACCATATTTGAGGCTTGGAGCACTCTCAATTTCAGCTCACTCTTACGAGTACAGGACAGGGACATATTTGGCCTCGTTACAGTCTTATAGTTGAGTTAGGATGTCAGTTTGTTTTAATGAAACAATTCCACCACAAGGAGAATCTTCATGAACATACCTTTGTTTTTTCTTTTTTTGGTTTTTTATTTATTTGGGGGGGTGGGGGGGGTATCTTTCATAAAGCAAGAAGAGGACATCTTTCCAATGGACACATTCACGCAGGCTATGCCCTCAATAGATCAGTCAACTACACCTCAATTCCAATTAGCCGCCCTAAGAGCCATTACCATTCTTTTTTTTCTAATAACAAAGAAATCCATGAGGGCTAATTGGCGCACGGTTCGAATATCCAAGGATAATGTGCACGCCCATCTACCCTTCTCCACTTAAATACCAACCTTTTGGACCGCAGCACGGTTCAAACGCGTGACATGAAGAGCCATTCAGCCTGTACAGTGTGCAAGACTTGAAATCTTACAAAAAAGGATGGTGAAGTATAGCATCCGCCATTAACTCATGACAACCATTTCAAAGAGAAGCCAGGACCCTAGGTACAATGTGGATGAAAGACGACGGAAATGGACCATTAAAACCAATATTTGCCTTACCTGTTCATTAGCCAGTGGTGGGAGGCCACCAACATAGACACGTCGTGCATGTCTTGTAGCCTATGAGCAAAATAGGGAAAAGGTGAAATACTTGTTGTAAATACAGAAGAGGATGGAGCTTTCAGCATAACATATTTACTTGCTGACTCATGGCTTGAACTGGCAAGAAAGGGAAAGAACCCAACTGATTAACCTGTTGAAAACGCCTTAATCAGAGAAATAACTAAATGGATCTATAGGGAAAACTTACATCTAAATAAGCAAAAAAAAGTCCAATCCTACAAATTAAATTAATTGTACCTGAATTGTATCAGTTGGAAATACGTTTTGTATCATTCCAGGAATTGATTGAGGAGCATTGGAAAAACCCAGAACTTGCTCTACATAACAAGGAAAAAGTAAAAGAGAAGCGGAAGTGATGAAAATCAAAATTCAAAATCTGAGAAATTATGCAACCGACAAACGACAGATTTAAATGCTGAATTCAACAGATTACCTAAAACATTTTAGCTTTTGACTAAAAGTGGTCATGGTAGTAGTTATTCCCCAGAGAGAGCATAAAAGGAAAAGCACCTATTCCTTACCTATATATCGTATACCATTCAGATATTAAAACAAGAATTATATTCCACCACTGCAGGTTCCTGGATAACAATTGCGAGCCTACCAAATTACAACAGTTGCTGTTGATGATGGAAAAGTTCCAGCTAACCGAAGCACTGATTCCTCCTTGAATTAAATCTACAGTCCTCACGCCTATGAGTAGCATGGTGGGACATAAAGTCCAATATTGCCTTCTTAGCCATATGTAACAAAATCACAAACAAAGAACCAACACAACAGAAAACAACACAACAATGATTCTCAGTTCCAAGCAGAAACTATCAGCACGAAAACAAATTAAAGCTTATCATATTGAACATAACCAAAAATCTCTAAATGTAGACTGAATCAATTTAGGTAGGAGAGAGCTATAAATATCTGTGCAGTTTACGTTCTAAATGCTAACCTGCCCCACTAGAAAAAGCTGCTGCTACTGGTGGAGCCATATCAAAGCCACTTGTCCGCTTGCTGTCAGAAAGGAAAACATTGATTGTGGCACTTTTCAATTTTGTGGATGAATCGAAGAGAACAAAAGAGTGAATCAAGACTTTTCTCTATGATTTTGAGTAAAATATATTCATATTTAAAAGAACGAGAACAAAAGAATCCCCCATGGAAAAATTAAATAGAGCATTGAGACATATGAATCATCTGAAGATAAACAAAAATTTGCAAACATTTAAAGTAAACATGATAATGAGACTAACTGCAATCTGCAGTAATTTGTTAAAGAAAATATCAAATCCATAAGTACAATATATTAAGGAGTTATTAACGTGGAAATTCATATTATAAACAAAAATTATAAGGGAACCTCTTTGGAGGTAAGGGAGAATTTGATCTTGATCTAGCTTTCTCATAAGAACGATCCTTTGACCTTGAACGGGATCTACGTGTCTCATCCTTTTCTCTACCTCCACGATGTTGACGCCTATAAAATCACACTAGTGAACAAATGACCAACTAACAACAATTTATTCAAGATACTACTTTTAATTCGTAAACAACAGTCACGCAAGCCATATATATGATTCACCATCAAGCAAAGAGTTACAGGTACAATTTGGCTTTGTGCTTCTCTTTAATCCCTTAGTACAGAGAGATAGGAAACAGTAAGCATCTTCGTTTTTCTTTCTTTTGGCACTCTACCCTAGCTATCCAGATGTGGAATTGTTTTAAGCACATTTTGGGGGTAAAGTATGTGATGCCAAAGACTGTCAAAGAACTCGTTGGGTGTTGGAGCGGATTATGGAGAGCCATTCCAGCTCCTGTGTGTCTGGTGGTATGAATTATGAAAACATGGAATCAAAGATGTTTCAAAAGCAGAGCTACAGCTGTTTATGTCTTGAAAGTAGATGCTTAGTTCGTAACTCTTTAGCTTTTCAGTGAATTTATAATATGCATGTGAAGAGGAAACTGTATAGATTCTGTTAGCTTGTTAAAAAGTTAAAAGATTCTGTAATTAGTGCATCCTATTGTAGCATCCATAACTGCCTTACTGATAGTTTGCTCATTGATGAACTTTTTACTTATCAGAACTTTTAAAAATAAAAAGGAACCAAATTAAAAAAACATTTTTTGGGCTTGGTGAAACCAAACAAAGAATTATCTTGTCTAATGCTAACATTACAACTGTACAAGGACTTCCAACTGAGAGCCAAATGGAATGCCTTGATTTTCCTGACACCAACTGATTCCAGAAGCACTATCTAGACTAATTGTTTGTTTCCAAAAACAACAGATCCTATGACTTAGCTGATACCTCTAACTATTTAATTCTTCCCAATGCTTGCACCATGACGGAAGTATGACATACCAATTCAAATGAACAGACTTTATCCCCAAAAAAGAGCCAGTAAACGAATGGAAAGATCTCAAAGCTTATGCGTACAAACACTCTTTCAAAAATGACCTGTCAAATTTATGATTCCTGGAACGGCTGTAATCATCATTGTCATCATTTCTTCTGTAGCCCCTCCTGCTTTTATCCTTGTATTCCCCACGATGACGGTCTTGATCTCTGGAATATTTATCCTTCAATCTATCGTGCTGAGATCCATTAGATTGGCTCTGCAAAAGTTGAATTAGACAATATTCTGAAATTAGCCCAAACCAACAAGCAGTGAAATATATGCTTAAAGAGTTCACAGGATCACATATAGACTAAAATGGTTTTACTGATCAAATTTTGGCAATCAAAAGCTTCGTCAGGAGACAAAAAAAAAAGGACAGCTTACTTTCAGTGAGAGGGCTTGAAATTCAATCAAATTATATGGATATAACAAGCATTTTTCGATGATTAAACATCATTATCCGATTGAACTTCTGAACTATGCCATTTCAAGTTTCATAGCACTTGAGTGATATCCAACAGCATTCTAAATGGCTCCAGCATATGTTTAGCCAAGTACTTTAATTGGCATAATAGAGAAACAGTATGGAACTTTTACGTGCACAGGGATTATGATTATTACTTTTTTATTTTTTAATTATCTTAAACTCTAGCGCCCGGGTCAAGTTACGGCACCTCGACTAATGCATCGAGCAGCTGCTACTTCTCACCACCAAGGCTTAGACAGATTGAAAGGAAATACCCAAACTTTTTTAGTCAACTTTGGTCACCCATGGTTCATTCCAACTTCCAGACCACACCCTTCCGTGTTACTTTCCACTTTTCTAGAAACAGGAAAAAATAAAACTAATGGGCTCACACCTCTTTGTTTTTCATTCTTGTAAGTTCTTAAAATGATAATTTCAAACAATTTGGGAATGCATTTTCCCTCTAACCACAACCATGAGTGGAACTTCAGCCAGTGCGACAAAGTAATTACAAAAGTCCCACTCACGCGAACCGTTTCTCATCCTACTAATTTGGTTACGAATCAAGGGTTTCATAATTGGACCTTGAACCCGTTTCATATGATGGGAGTCGCCGGTGTATTTGGCGTGGCTTTGCTATGCGCCATTCATGGTGCTACCGTAGAAAATACTTTATTTGAAGACGGTGATGGTGCGAATACATTCCGTGCTTTTAACCCAACTCAAGCAAAAGAAGCTTATTCAATGGGCACCACTAACCGCTTTTGGTTGTTGTTACTATGGGGTCCTGAAGCACAAGCAGATTTTACTCATTGGTGTCAATTGGGGGTCTCTGGACTTTTGATGCTCTCCATGGAGCTTTTGGCCTAATAGGTTTCATGTTACGTCAATTCGAGCTTGCTCGATCCTGTTCAATTGAGACCTTATAATGCAATCGCATTCTCTGGTCCAATTGCTGTTTTTGTTTCTGTATTTCTGATTTATCCACTGGGTCAGTCTGG